>CM029270.1:6746054-6797374 GCA_016920895.1 Vaccinium myrtillus
AGATTACAGAGGAAGTGATAGAGATGAAAGAGTGGGGATGTCGATATTTCAATGAGGGAATGTTATCCAGTGTAGTTTGCACCCTAAAGTGGAAAGGCATAAATGCCCAGCAGTACAACACAGAATGGACGACAACCTCTCCATAAGAAGACACCTTACATTGAGCCGAAAACCAAGCAATCAATTCAACACTGAACTCAGAAAGAATACCCATCAAAAAAATCAAAACAACCCCCAAAACTGCCCTGTTAATCCCAGAACCAGTATTGTTACCCCCCAAAATAAGGGGCAGATTGTCGAAATTGATATTCTTGTATATCTAGAAATCTACATTGTGTTGTTTCAAATGGTTTTGTTCCAAAGTTTCTCGATCCAAAGTTTGTAATTCAACAAATGATTTCTTAGGGAGAGCCTAATAATTAATATCCCTTTGTGTACGTAGCGGGTGAAGAGGTAAAGAATTCATTTTTTATGCGTGCTTATCCTGAATGAAGCTCTTGAAGTATCAATTCCAAATTGAAGTATCAATCTTGGAGGCATATTTAAGTAATTGAACACAAATACAGTCTATCTGGTTGCTGTTTATTAACCCTTGTCAAATTCGACTTCTGTAGAGCTAAAAAAATAGTCCAAAAAGGTTAATTCCTGCACTATAATAGAATAGAATAGATGAATAAACTACGCAAAGATCAGCCAAAACGGATAAACCACAAACCAAATTTAGCAACCACCTGTTTCTCCGATTTCTTCCTAGAATGTATACAGATACAAACCACAATTTCACAGAAAAAAATAAATGAACTTTAGCAAGTGGAAAAAAACATCAGCAAAAGAGAGCCCAGTTTGGAGATCAGATCACAAGTTCTAATGGGAGCTCTCCCATGAGAGCCCAGTTTGGCCTGTCACAACGACCTATGAGCCTCCTTCTGTGCAGCGAAGCAAACTCACAAACTAAATTGTTTCCCGACACTCGAAATCCGAATAACATCAGTCACAAATATATATGCGGCAAGTGATCAAAATATAAACAAGTGTAATAGGATTATATTATGAGACACTTGTATTTTGGTGATGATGAGAGAAGAAAAGGGATCAGTAACTTTCGTGGTTATGGATTCAAAGTTGGCAGTAGGTTTGATATCGAGAGAGAGAGAGAGAGAGAGAGAGAGAGAGAGAGAGAGAGATCACTGTTGTTGTGTATAGGAAAACAAAACCAACGTTAATTTATAAGCAACTCCATATACGTTAGTTTGTTGCGGAATTCTGATTATTTGGAGTTAAAATAGGAACAACCAACGTTATAATCTACTATTAGGAAAACCAAACAATCCTATTACGTAGCAACAGTTTTAAGAAAAAGTAGGAAAGTGGCTTGTTTGTAGGAGAATAATTTGGAGACCGAGTCATGGTAAAAAACTAACTCCAATTATTTCTCCAACATATTATTATTTAACTCCGATAAAATATAAATTGTAAAATATTAAATTAAAACAACACAACATCTCATGATCCTCTCCTAATTGGAGCTCAAACAGTTCAGAAGCACACAAATCCTTGTGTGTTTTCCAACAAACTTTTGAGAAAACTTGCAAAGTGGTTTGAAAAATAGACAAGTACTACAAGATATCTTGAAACGATCAGCGATAGAACACCGAGCTTCCGAGAAAGTCGATCAAAGGTCTCAAAGCAACACCAATAACACAGCTTTCTGATCCTCTTGGAAATGCTCTTAAGTGGGTGATGACCTCCGCTTCCTTTTCCGAATCTTCAGATAACACAGACTTGCAGTATAATATCATCCTCTCCAGCATAGTTGCATTCTTCAACAAAAATTTCAGAAAGTGCATCTTTGCCGGCATCCAAATACAAGAAAAAGAGTACGGATTGGAGATGCCCTCAGGTAGGTCACATTCAATTCTCATGCTCTCTTGGAATTTTAATTGTAGCTTATGCTTTTAGAATGCTTCCGATAGGGTGAAAGTAAAAATCATCCATATTGCAATTTGCATCACCTTGCAGATTGTAATCTCTAAACCTTGTTTTATACTCTCACCGTCCCAAAATGGATATCCAAAATTACTATTTACACTCCTCAAAATCATCTTTATATAGCAATCTATAATCCTTTTTTCGATTTTAAAGACTTTGTTAAATAAAACTAAGCAAAATATATCAAACAAGATTGATATTGCAACTTAAACTCTGTTGGAACTTGCATTGCTGCTGGTGTATTCAATGTTTAACTATATATTTGGAAAGAGTATTGAGGGCAATTCCTTTAGAGAGATATAACTCGACTCTTTCTTTTTTTTTAAGTTTGTTCATAATTGTGCAGAAGATATTGTACTCATTTTATTGAATGAAACATGTATATTATAGAATTCTTGTCTCTGTCAACTCTTGCTGTCAAGTTTTCTATAAAATGCCCGAGTAACAAACTGGAAATCTGAATAAACGGGTCAGACCGAACCATTAGTATTTGGTTTGGTTTGGTTTGATTTGTAAAATGTCCAAACCGAATGTCTGGTTTGGATTGGAAAAATGCCTAAACCAAACCAAACCAAACCGAACCGTTTACACCCTTAGTTTCCGAACTGCACTTTCACATCCCGCTCATAGCTGTTGACAAATGAATCATACTATTCGAGTTTGAGAGTGTATTCAGTTCGTTAATAGAAAAGAATTAGAACTTTTTTCGTTGCTCATCAAGTTTTCGAATCTAGCTTGAATGATGGCACGGTTTGCTAGTCAAAGATTGAGATTTAAAGGTCTGCTCCCTCCTAAACTCTCATGCTTGAAACTCGGAGGTGCATCTCCAATGGAAAAGGCCATTTTGGGAGCCAAAGTTATAGTTTGGCTGCAGAGAAACAAAAGTGGAGGAAATTTTTTGGGGAGAGAATGTAATTGTTTTTCCAGACGAACAAATTTAAGAATTACACAACCCATAAAGCCTTAATGCAGCATGTGTAACAGATTGCTCCACAAATCTTGTTTTGGCAAATTTGCCGATCAATTTCTCGGCAACGACGACAAGGCAATCCTCTGCGATCATCAACTAACAATTTGGAGATTTATCTCGATATCGGTGATCAGTATCAAAGAAACAAGATACAATTTCTACACCATTCCTCTTGCCGAAGCTTTTCAAGATGAGTAGTAGGACACCATTCACATAAGGTGAACACAGAACACATGCTCAGTAACTGTTTTCGATATACAAGGAAATGAGCAAATACCAACAGGGAGCCGGAACTTCCGGCATCTTAACTCAGCAATGTCGAAGAATACAAGCTGAGATTGGAAGTAAATCAACAATAACACAACCTTTTGAGCCTCTGGGAAGCTTGTTCAATCGACGGAGGACCTTTTGACTCTTCAGTTCTCCTGACAAACTACGGAAAGTCAACCTTTCCAAAACTGTTGTATGTTCTAACAAAAACCTTACAAGCCGCGTTTCTTCTGCCCCCTTTGCAAAAAAATCGATATGAACAGTTTTCAGGGAAGATGTGAAACAAGAAGGTACTTTTCCCCACATCCAATCAGCCTCGTCGAAACATATGATGCTCTAAAAGATATAGATGAAACCAATATAATATCTGTCAGTGGAAATGGGAAAAAATTCACAAGGACAGAGAAAACAAAGAACATAGAATGAATTGTCTCCAGTCCATCGGCTTGAATGTGCTCTCCAGGGCCTGCGTTGAAAATTGATTTATTTGTTTTCTTTGTAGATGCGCGACTCATACGAGTCAAATGAATGGCTCACATGATGAAAAATAGACCCTTGGGGAGTCCCACGGGCTTGAACAACAAGGTTCAATCCACCAAATGGACAGGAGACAAACCAGTTCCTCTAGATACGTACCTGCTCCAAAGTAAGAGACTCCAGATTAGGTGATTTTTCGAGTAGGTCAATCACAACTCGAAAGGAATCATCATAAATTTGACCATCCAGCACCAAATGGGTCATGTTGTAGAACGTAGGAAGAAGGCCCAAGAGACTTTTAAACACCGTGAGGTACTTGGCACCAAAACACACCAACAAATTAGTACTGTGAAGATTTAATTTCCGGGCAAGCCACAAGCATAAGCATGGTACTGTTAACAACTCCAGCTTTTCTACATAGATAATTCAAAGTAAACAAGTTACATACCTCAAGTGTAACAGTTGTAATCGACAGTTTCTTAACATTGAAAATCCCATTAAGTAACCGAAGCACTCGAGGGATAACTACTCGATCCGGGATTGGTTCATTTATACAAATAGATGCATCAACTACGGAAGATAGGCCGTAAATACGAAAGTCAACCCTCATGCAATAAGTGCAATCGAGATGGATAAGATTTGGAGCATAAACTTCGGTTACACAACTGAGGACACCCTCAGGATCCTGTATTCCATCAATAGTCAATCTCTTCAATGTGGGAATAAAGATCTTTATAGTCTTTAGATTCTCCCATCCACAGTTCACCAAGGCCAACTCCTGAAGCACTGGGCAACTAGAGAAAAGATATTGTGTGGAGTTATCATCTGAAAATGTAACTTCTGAAAGTTCCAGAGTCTTAAGGTTCGAGAATCGAATCAAACTTGGAACTTTCAAAGGCCACTCCATAGATAATTTCAATACCACTAGGGATTGACAAGTGAAAAGGCAGCAAGGCAATACAGGCTGCGTTTTCCACTTCAAAGTCAGATTCAGCTCTTCAATGTTGTGCCTTATCGAAGCAGAGATCCATGAATTAACACGAGAAGAATTCACATCCACAGCTGATTGTAGACGAAGGCTTTTAATATCTGAGGCATCATGAAGAAAAAGAACTCTATCGACAAAATCCAAGAAACTGGTATCTTCCTTATAGTCTCTCAAATCAATGTTGGAAATAGAGGTCCACATGTGTTCCCATTTTCTCGATAATATGGAAGTTTGTATGGCCTCTTTGGTAGAGAGGAAGTTGAGGATGTGATGGAGAACATCTACAGGCAAGCTGCTGATCGTATCATTTCCCTCACCGATATTTTGTTCTTCTGTCGCTTTCTCCTTCCCTTTCACCTCCTAGTAAAGGGAACTTTAAGTCATTGATCAATAGACATGAACCAATGAGATGGAAAATGTACAGAATTCATAACGAATAGCAAATTAAACGTGTGATTAATGGAAGCTCAAACTTTTGTGAGAAAACTACCCCGATCAGAAGAGTTAGCTTGTCTTTATTAAAATACAAGGTGTGTCAAATAAATAGTCCAATTGACCATAGAAATTGTTGGAACATTTTAATAAAAATAAAAATGTTCTTACTTAATATCATTTCTGATACAAAAAGTTAATAGTGGATTTATTATTTGCTATTATTACAATTAAAGAGAATTATTCTTTTACATATATATATTAATATATATTTGGGATTTGTGCAAAGGTGGAAGGTGTGAAAAATAGAGAAAGTGTAGGAAGTGTATAGAGAGTATACACAAATAATGAATGAGAGTTTTAGAATATTCTTATATTATTTTCTATAGAGTTGGGCAACTCGGTTCATGACTCCTTCAAATCTCCCGGTGGTCGTGAACATCGGATGAGGGAATGCTTGTGAGCTCTAGGGTTTAACCTTGGGGCTAGTACACTCTGGTGGAACCTTCACGAGGGGAGGAATATTAGCCTTAAGACAGTGATTACACGACTCTCATTCTCACAGGCAACATCTTTCCTACTTTTACTATTTTCGTACTCTTGACTTACTTGTTGTATTTCTATATTCATGTGGTCGAGTTGTTCTTGTGATAAAATGATATTTTGTGAATAAAAATACTACTCCCTCCGTCCCTTTTTAAATGTGTTACTTGGGATTCTGTGCCATTTTCAACGGCTTATAACTTTTAATTTATAATAGCTTTTATGATTTTGAAAATTTTGTATAATAGAAATAATTAAGATCTATCAAACAAGATCCATAATGCATATGTTTTGAGGTTCACATTAAAAGTTATAAGCCGTTGAAAATGGCACAGAATCCTAAGTAACACATTTAAAAAGGGACGGAGGGAGTAACATTTTAAGGCTAATATTTATCTCTCAATAAATCGGAACAGTGCATGCTCGGCTAATGACTAGTACGTGGATGATAGATCTTGCGTTATGCTATTGACATGTTTCCGGTTTCGACTTTCTCGTACATAGAGTTGAGAAACTTGTAAAAGCTGTGATATGATTAAATTGGCTTTCTTTCTATCTCGAGATCAGCTTTCATGTTGTTGTTTAATTGGAGTAATGAATTGGCTGGTCTAAGAGCTAGGGGGCCTCCAATGCTCGAAGCCATCCTAAAATTGGTAATGCCATATATCGTGTACAGTATCAACATTTACAGTTCTTTCACATCTCCGGTGGAAACAAAGCTCAACCACATGAAGAAGTCATACATAATGAATCGAGACTCAACCGTTGAAACAATTAAGAACGACTCTCATTGTTGAAACAGTTAACAGAGGTTAGAACTCTTTTTTTAAAGTAAACTAATAAATCAATCATGTGGTATGCCAATAACCCGGTCCTGCCTATTCCCCCTCTTTCTTAGTGGTAAAATGTTTAACTGGTGTAGAAACAAATGTTTTGGATTTAAAAAGGCTGCAAACTTAGGAACCAAACTTGAAGTCCTCAAAAAACGTTTGCATTCGAATTTCGACCTAGCCTTCCAGGGTATTCTATCATTAAGTTTTTTTTTTATTTTTTTATTTTAAGAATGTATAAACATAGGTTTGATTTCTGATTGTCGATCGTTAGGATGTATTTCAGCATTCATAGTAGTACTCTAATATACCCAATCTGGAAAAAAAAATTATATGGCTTTCTTTTCCTGGAAAAGAAAATTCTTTACTGGGAACGAAATCATTTATAGTTTTTTAATTATTTGTAGAAGGCAAAAGGTTAGCAGCTTAGGAAATAAAATTAATAGTTTGGTGGAAAAAGGTTTATGGAGGAAAACTCAAGAGACGCTGAAAGGGATTTCTGTTACGAGACTTTCATTCGTAGTAGGTTCATTATGGAAAAAAAAAATCTTCTTGTTGAATATATAGTAATATATATTTATTGCGTGCGATTTCTCAACTACTAATCAATAGGATCCATTAACCATTTTCGGTCAAGTTTTTAAGACTCAATATCTATACTGCATACATTCTATTATTTTGTTCTCTTTCGGTTGAGGTATTTGGGATTACTGTTAGTTATCATTATCTGTGCAATTATGATAGTTGTTAGTCTCAAATAGCTATAATATTAATGGTGCCAAAGAATTTTACCTGGAGACCTTATGGGTTAAAGCTTACATTACTTGTCTTCTGTAAAATGCTTTAAACATCTTTTGGGAAAAGGGATTTTGAATTTGATGGGAAAAAATAAAAAATTTGTTGTGTTTTAGTCATTTGTCGAACTAGGTAGGTGTTCTTTTCGGAAAATTTTAAAAGTCATTAAGATTGTCAGTTTAGGAAAAATTGAATCGAAAGTAACTCATGTGCTTTGCTTCTTCGTAGCTGTAATCAAATTATTTTGGTAATGTATGCCATTGGATGTACCTGTCATTGGGGATATGTGATGATGGGTAATGAGATCAAATTCGCTCAATTCACTCCCCAATAATAATGACGGTAATTTAAGTTTCGGTTACTACGGTGAAAGTTAAAGTCTAGGCTCTTGAATATTTATAATGACTATTGCGGTACATTATCTAGAATTATTGCACTATTGCAACCTAGAGCCCGTTTGGATGACGTATTAGTTTTGGAGGGATTAAATAGTAATGGCCCGTTTGGATGACGTATTAGTTTGAGAGGGATTAAATAGTAGGGGGATAAAATAGTAAGGGTGATTAAATAAAAAGGGTGGACCCACATTGATGTGACAGTTAAGAAGGGATGATTAAATAGTACACATGGTTTGGATGATGGATAAAAAAGGAGGGATAAAGAGGGTAGATGATGTAAAAATCAGTCAAATGACTATTTTGTCCTTGTTAATGCCCATATTAAAGTATACATTTAAATAATTATACAAATCCAAAAAATAATTATATAATACTTAATTTAGTTATTTATATAAATGAAGAATATTAAATATTACAAGTATATATATTTTTTGTTTCTAATAAATAAAAATTTGATTTATTATAGCTACTAGTTTTTTTTTTGTTTTTTATGGGGTCATAATTTAGGGCTTGAGGGAATTACCAAATTAAATAGATGGGGTAAAGTGTAATTCTTACACCTAAAATAAAGATCTAGCAGAGGAGAGAGAGAGCCAATCTCTCTCATATCTTCTTCTTCCTCTTCCTAAACCCAGATACAGAGGACTGGTCCGACGGCGGAGCTCCAACGTAAACGACGGCGATGGTCCGACGACAACAATGACGGCAATGGTCCGGCAAATCCCACACCCAGATAAGTTTTTTTTCCCCAATCGTTTGTATTTGTTATGAAATTTCTAGATCTGAAAAATTTTGATCTCTATTTGTTGGTTGTTGTGGGGTATTCAAGTAATTCGACCACCCTCATCCCCCGTGACTAAACATGGTCCGGGTTCTCCCTGATTATTTAGCCGGCGGCTATTTTGTCGGGGTGGGTTTTTTGTTCCCAAACCATGGGCTAAACGTCCCATCACCTTCTCATCCGGCCGGTTTGCTTCATCCTTCTTTTTAGTACTGCATCCAAATGAGGCCTAAGGGAGATAAAATAGTCGAGGGGATTAAATAAGAAGGGTGGTCCCACACTAATGCGACAGTTAAGAATGGAAGATTAAATAGTCGATGGTTTGGATGATTAAAAAAGAGGGATAAAGAGGGTAGATGATATAAAAATCAATCAAATGACTATTTTACCCTTGTGAATGCACATATTAGATTATGCATTTAAATAATTTTCTTTATGTTATACCAAGTGCAATTTTGTTATATTTTTCAGCAATTGAATTATAATAATTCATTGTAATATTTTTATGTAATTTAAAAATATTAAATATTAAATATTAAAATTACATTTTAGTGGTAGAGGGTTTTGAGTAAAAAATACCTAATAGAAACTTATAATACAAAATACAATACAATAAACCTTATGAATTAGGTGCCTTAATTTGTTGCACCGTGGCAACCACACAGGATGATTTTCCCAGATTCCTTGTTTATATCGATAATATCAAGGAAAACAGATCTAAGGCTGTTTTTGGAAGTTATGGAAGAGAAGAGAAAGAGAAGAGAAAATAAAAAAGGAGAAATGGGGAAGAAACCTGTTTTTTTTTTCTTTTGTTTGGTTTGTGAAAGAGTAGAGGAAAATTTACAGTCATGAGACAGAGAAGAAGAGAAAAAAAAAGTAGTTAATTTCTCTTCATTTTCCTTTCTCTTCCCTTTCCTTTCTCCTTCTATTTGGAAACCAAACAAATGAGAGGAATTTTTTTTAATTTTCTCCTTCCTTTCCACTTCTTTCCTCAACTTCCAAACATAGCCTAAATCTTCTCTTCATCTTCTCTTCTCTCACAAAAGAGCTCTCAGAATTTTTATTACTCCCTCTTCGTCTTCCATGGCCGATCAACCTCCACCACCACCACCATCTATGTGTGTGTGTGTGTGTGTGTGTATGTGTGTGTGCTCGTGCGCGCGCTCATCAACGATGGTCCGACGAGGAAAGGTCCAACGACGAAAGGTATAATTATGAGAGCTTTTTCTGCACGATGATCTCTTACCAGTAAACATATCGATTTTGATCTCTTTCTTGCTGGTAGATCGGGAATTTTTTTACTTCAAAGGTTTAATTTTTTGTTGAGTTTTGATGTATTTGTTGCTGAAATAGAGAAGAAGAAGAAGGGGATCTGGGTTACCCGCGTAATTCCACCACCCTCAACCCCCATGACTAAATATTTAGTCCGCGGGAGGGGGCTGACTAAGAAGCACCCCCTTCTTTTATTTAGTCCGCCGGAGGAGGCTGACTGAATGGCCAGCGAACCGGATGTTCAATATGGAGAAGCACGACTAAATTGCCCAACCCAGTCATCCCTCTTGTTAAAACACCATCGAAATGAGCCATATTGTTTTAACTGTTACTTTTTGACAAATGCTTTATGGCACAATTATAAGTCATTCATACCTTCTCATCAGTTTTTCATGTGTACAAAAGGTGATTCATATTCACATGATATTTACTAATGGCATTGTCACAATGGTGCATATACCCACATTTGTCGTATAGCTAAGAGTTCTTGGATAAGATTAGAAAATCATATACCTACTATGGTTGTCTATTTAGAGTTGCTAAGTAACTTTTGACAACTCTTTTATACAAGAGTGCCGTTGGGTTGTTTGTAGCTTTTTTGTTGATTATTTTCCGGTTGCAGTCTCTTGATATTGGATTACTAAGATTTTTAACCCGTGGTAATAAATGCTCTTGTTAAGTTACTTTAGAAACATATGATTTTGAAGTGAGAAGGTGTATTTTCTATTGCATTTACTATGTCGCTTTGGTTGTTTGAATTTTTGAAACTTGTGGGGGAATGTTGAAGCGTAATTATTTTTTGTAAGTTTCAGAGCTTGTAGTGTGATATATTGAACATTAAAACTTGTTTGTAAGCTGAAAATAATGTTAGGTTAGTACTAGTAATCAAGTTCTCTTTTTGTGACTCAGAAAGTTAAGTGTATACATCTTATTTATAGAAAGAAAAATTTCTTCTTCTGTGCGGAAATGAAAGTATTAAACCATTATTATAGTATTGCGTGAGTATTTCTACATTTGCGAATTTGTCACAGTGGGATTATGACTTTATCTTCTTGTTCTTAGCACTATGCACGAGGTCTTAAATCACTTGAAAGAATCAGAGGGATTGTTTTTGGTGTTCGTTTGAGTTTAAACATCATAATTTTGTCTATTTTGACTCATATAAAAATAAATATTAAAATCGATTTTGCTCTTTCCGGTTAGTTAATGTGAATGTCATAGTTGTGGTTTTGCAAATAATTTGTATTACTTTACACTTAGTGGCATCTTTTAGTCACCAATATTGGAGAATGGCTTAATATTAGATGGAGTGTGATACAATTACAAGCTATTTTATGCTTAGGGTTCAGAATTACCAAAGCCCACAAATGCTACTTAGTACTTTCTGATTGTTTGATATTATCATTATCTGTATATTTTTCGTGGACAACTGAAATGTGGGGCTATATACAAGTTCTTACAAGTTAAGAACATAACAGTTTGGTTTGATTTATAATCTTCTACATATTTTTTAGAAATGTGGGGGGTGTTACTTATTGTGGGAATGTTGGTTATATGTTTCTTGGGAACAGGTGTAGTAAGATGTATTAATATTTTATATAGAAAATCTTTACTTATAAATTTCACATGGGCGAAGTTAATGTATATAGCCTGAAATCATAATGGTGTATTGGAGTTTGTTGATTTTGTTCTCACAGGACCACACACTAGCAAGTTGATAAATTAAAGAGCGGTCAAGCCTCTAGATTCGACGTCGAAAATATATCGGCCCTAGACTAGCGATGAGGCCAGATCCATATAAGAAATGAAATCATTGTCCCGGGACTAGCATTGAGGCTAGGTCCATATTAAAATTATTAATTGGGACTGGACTAGCGTTGAGGCTATATCCAATTTATGTCGAGGGGGATGGGCTTAAGCCCACAGGGAGTCACCTAGGGAGATAACCCATCTTCTGTGATTGGAGATCCCATGAAGGAAATTCAACGGGTAAAAACAATCTACATTGCGTGACTCGTTCCAGCACTCATTTAATGAAAGGAGATTGTCTCTTGGACTCTCCTGCTCATCCCTAAAGTACGTAATTGTGCTGAAGAAGTGACTGGTTGAGGAAGGGTTACGCCCTAAATGAATCCAAGGCAGACATATTTTTCTACAAGTTACATTCTGTCACTGTACCCTTGGAGGATTCACCTAAGTGAGGGCAATCGTGAGTCCGCAACTATGAGGCTCGGGCTGACCTCTAGTAACCCTCATGAGAATCAAGATTCAGTGCATGACCATTTATAGCACTTACCCGCGAGTTGATGTCCAATATCGGTACTGTGTGTGACATGTTGAACTTTGACTAAAATGATCTAGTTCAAGCTATAGGCCTCCTACGTTCCTTCAAAGGAATATTGTTATCACTAAGTGTGGCGTTCAAAGTCGATCCGGAAGACTCCCACACCCATTGCACAATATATAGTTGCCCAAATTTTCTATACGTTATGTATACTAACTGCATTTTGATTTCCAGGTTAAAAAAAAAAATAAAAATAATTTTTTATTTTTTATTTTTATTAAAAGTGGGGGATTGTTGGAACATTTTAATAAAAATAAAAATGTTATTACTTATCATTGATTGACCGTTACGAAACTTATTGTATATAAATATCATTTATGTTACAAAAAGTTAATAGTGGATTTATTATTTGCTATTATTAGCATTAAAGAGAATTATTCTTTTACCTCTATATATTTGGGATTTGTGCAAAGGTGGAAGGTGTGAAAAATAGAGAAAGTGTAGGAAGTATATAGAGAGTATACACAAATGAATGAGAGTTTTAGAATATTATTATACTGTTTTCTATAGGGCAACTTGGTTCGTGACTCGTTCAAATCTCCCTGTCGTCGTGAACATCGGATGAGGAATGCTTGTGAGCTCTTGGGTTTAACCTTGGGGCTAGTACACTCCGGTAGAACCTTCACAAGGGAGGAATATTAGCCTTGAGACAGTGATTACACGATTCTCATTCTCACAGTCAACATCTTTCCTACTTTTACTGTTTTTGTACTCTTGATTTACTTGTTGTATTTCTATATTCATGTGGTCGAGTTATTCTTGTGATAAAATGATATTTTGTGAATAAAAATTCTAACAGAAATAGCTTACAGAAACTGATAATTAACATTGTACATGAAAATTTACAAGCAAAACGGCCTGGCTTGAAGAAGTTACTCTTTCCTCAAAAAAATTTACAAAACAGCCTCACAAACATTTTTTTTCTTTTTTACTTTTCCCTAATTTTGAATTCGGGTCTTGAAATGGGGAAGGATTCTAGATGCTCTTAGCCTAATAATTATGATTAACCATAGCTACACAAGCAGACGAGCCTGAAATTAAAAAAACTACGAAAAACCCATCCCAGGATACTTGCACAGCAGGATTAAGGAAAGCAAGTCTATTTCAAATTAATTACCCAAAAAAAAAAGTCTATTTCAAATTACTTAAAAAAAAATTTCTATTTCAAATTTTCAATGCATGCACAGGATTATCGAAAGCAAGTCTATTTCAAATTACTTTAAAAAAAAAAAAAACTCTATTTCAAATTTTCAATGCATGCACAGGATTAAGGACGGCACATATAAGAGAGAGAGAGAGAGAGAGAGAGAGAGAGAGAGAGAGAGACCAGCCTGTGATGCCTCCGCGGAGCCATGATTCGGCACCAGATTTTGAGAGAGGTGACTGAACTGCGCTCAGCTCTTTGCGGTTTAGCTAGCTCTGTTCTGAATCTTCTGTTTTAATTTTTTGGATTGTCATTCGGAAAATTGGGGATCAAAAATTGAAGGGGGAAATTTTAGAAATAATCCCTTTAGTTTACATAAAATTTCAATTCAGTCTCTCTAGTACTAATTGTTTTAAATGTAACCTTGTAAGTTACATTATGGATCAATTTCATCCGTCTCCCTGATGGCCTGATTGGAATTTGGAACGGACGAAATTCATTGGCCAAGTTGCCATTTCTCCGCCCAGAGGGACGAAATTGATTTTTCATGCAATTAAACGGGAAGAAACTCTTTTGTGGATTTATAATCATACCCGCCGTCAGAGGCGGCTTCATCTGGGTGGTCACTTGAACACCATCAAGAAAATTTTCTTGTTTAGAATACATGTAAAACTTTAGTTTTAGTTAATATAGTCATTATTGAATACCCTACTTACAAATATTTGAACACCCCACTCAAAATAGTTGAACACACCTAGTTCAACAAATCAGCCACAAATCAATTTTATGTAAACAACCAACTAAAGTCTACAGTCTTCCAGTAGATGGTCAATGTATAAAGCTTTTTCTAATTTATATTATGACCACTCATCAATCCTGGTAATTCATAATAGAATCCTTAATACACCAGTTCAAAACAAAGTGCACACTCTTTACGACAGAAATAAGAAAAATCAAGAAAAAATATATATATATATATATTGTATTGATATCCTGCTATGTTTTCTCTCTGAGCAACAATCAACTCTCTATATATAAAATAAATATCCGTGCGAACCTATTCGGCACACAAATTTCTACAATAAATATTAGTATTTATCCCCCGATTTAATTTTACTTGACCCAATAATATAGAATTCGCCAAGAATTTGTGACATCTTATGTATTTTCATATCATTCGGCCTCATTATTCACACTAATATATGAATTTTTTTATGTATATACTAGTTAGTAAAGCCTGAACTGCTATGTCTTGGTTGTCCCCAGCTTCAGCTTCTTAATACAAGATAATCGGAGATGGGTATAGCAGCACAATTAGTTTTTCATTGAGTATTCAAAATGAGTTGAGAAATTATAATTTTATTGTACTATTGCGTAGTAAAAACATTTATTGAAAATTAGAAAACAGACCCTTATTTAAATGTCTTTGTATCGTGTTTTTTCAAATGATTTGTCTCCTAATTTCTATTTTCCCTGGATTATAAGGAAAATATATATTATCGGACCCAATTATATCAAAATGGAGCAAAAGATGAAAGGAGAATTCCAAGTCGCCCCCACTTTTTGTGGGGGCTTTCGTCCAAACCCTATTTTGTCTTTCACTCCTAAATGAACTCCGCGCACGTGTAGGAGGGTTTTTCGTTTGACGCATGATGCCGCGTGTCAAAGCTTTAATGCATGCATGCCCTGTGTCAGAGCTTTAACGCATGTATGCCGCATGTCAGAGCTTTAATGCATGCATGCCGCGCATCAAGACCTTTCTGTCCAAGCCGGCATGTCAAACACATTTCTCTTAAGTCCTTTTTCATCCGCGAATGAAAATTTTCTCTCCATTGTCGCATATATCATTACGCTCTCTCTCTCTCTATCTCTCTCTCTCTCTTCCCGCTTTTCGGCAATAAATAGGGTACCCTTCTGTTACATCACCAACTAGTAGTCATGGGCATTGATTGGTGTAGCAACTCTAGCTGCTCTCTCTCTCTCTCTGGGGTGTAGTAGGTACTCTCTCTCTCTCTCTCTCTATCTCTCTCTCTCTCTCTCTCTCTCTCTTATTTTCGATTTAAAGATAAAATAACTGTCATTATACACATTCATCTTAAATAAAAATTATATACGTGAAATCTACTCGATGAGATCTTTCAAATAAGATCCATTGTGAATATGAAATTGTGTAGATGTAATAAAAGTTATTTATTTTATACCCCTTTTAAATGTAGAATTCACACTCCTCAAATACGAATTTCACATATCACAACTTACTCACAAAAATATAAAATTCACATCCCTTAAATAAAGAACTCACACATTCTAAAATAAAAGAATTCACAACCTTTTGAACAATTCACACCCTCCAAAATAAAAGAATTCACACCCATTATGAACAATTCACACCCTCCAAAATGAAAGAGTTCACACTCCTCAATTGCACAATTCACACATCCTCTACACAACTCACTCCTCAAAATACATAATTCACGCTCCAAAATGAAAGAATTGATACCCCTCAAATGCGAAAATTCACATCCTCCAACGTGAAAGAAATCACACCCCTCAATTTTACTTTATTTTTGCACACAATTATATTCAATATGGGTCTTGTTTGATAGATGTCGTCGAGTAGGTATTAAGTTTTTTAAAAAAATTGGATATGTAAATTAAAAGTTTTAAATACTTAAAGTTTTAGAAATAAAAGAGGGGGGAGAGAGAGAGTATTCAATGCATGTAGAGAAAGAGAAAGAGAGTCTGAGTTAGTAGAAAAGGTCAAAAGGAGCTCTGACACGTGGCATGCATGCATTAAAGCTGTGACACGCGGCATGCATGCATTAAAGCTTTGACACATGGCTTGCATACATTAAAGCTCTTTCTCTTTCTTTACACGTGTCTCAAAGCTTTAATGCATGCATGCTGTGTGTCAAAGCTTCAACGCATGCATGCCGCATGTCACAGCTTTAACGCATGCATGCCGCATGTCACAGCTTTAATGCATGCATGCCACGTGTCAGAGCTCCCTTTGAACTTTTCTATATTGACTCGGACTCTCTCTCTCTCTCTTTCTTTACATGCATTGAATATTCTCTCTCTCTCTCTCTCTCTCTCTCTCTTTTTTTTTTCTAAAACTTTTAATTTATATATCCAATTTTAAAAAAAATTAATACCTACTCGATGACATCTATCAAACAAGACCCATATTGAATATAATTGTGTGCAAAAAAAAAATTGAGGGGTGTGAATTGTTTAAAAGGATGTGAATTCTTTGATTTTAGAATGTGTGAGTTCTACATTTGAGGGATGTGAATTCTCTTATTTTGGGTGTGAATTTTTTTTTTTTGTGAGTAAGTTTTTTTTTTTTTTGAAAGGTTTTGTGAGTAAGTTGTGATATGTGAAACTCACATTTGAGGGGTGTGAATTCTGCATTTAAAAGGGGTATAAAATAAATAACTTTTTTACATTTACCCAATTTCATATTCTCAATGGATCTTATTTGAAAAATCTCATCAAGTAGATTTCACATATATAATTTTTATATAAGATAAATGTGTATAATGAAAGTTATTTTATCTTTAAATCGAAAATGAGAGAGAGAGAGAGAGAGTGTGTGCCTACTACAAGCCAGAGAGAGAGCAGCTGGAGCTGCTACACCAATCAATGCCCATGACTACTAGCTGGTGATGTGACAGAAAGGTACCCCATTTAATGCCGAAAAGCCGGATGAGGGATAGAGAGAGAGAGCGTAATGATATACGCGACAGTGGAGAGAAAATTTTCATTCGCGCATGAAAAAGGACTTGTGAGAAATGTGTTTGACATGCCAGCTTGGGCGGAATGGTCCTGACACGCGGCATGCTTGCATTAAACCTCTAACACGCGGCATACATGCGTTAAAGCTCTGACACGGGGCATGCATGCGTTAAAGCTCTCTAACACGCGGCATGCATGCATCAAAGTTCTTTCTATTTCTTTACACGCGTCTCAAAACTTTAATGCATGTATACCGCGTGTTAGAGCTTTTACGCATGCATGACCTGTGTCAGAGCTTTAACGCATTTATGCCGTGTGTCAGAGCTTTAATGCATGCATGCCGCGTGTCAGAACCTTTCCGCCCAAGCCAGCATGTCAAACACATTTCCTTTTTCATGCGCGAATGAAAATTTTCTCTCCACGGTCACATATATCATTACACGCTCTCTCTCTCTCTCTCTCTCTCTCTCTCTCTCTCTCTCTTCCAGCTTTTCGGCATTAAAATTGGGTACCGTTCTATCACATCACCAGCTAGTAGTCATGGGCATTGATTAGTGTAGTAGCTCTAGCTACTATCTCTCTAGCGTGTAGTAGGTACTCTCTCTCTCTCTCTCTCTCTCTCTCTCTCTCTTATTTTCGATTTAAAGATAAAATAACTTTCATTATACACATTCATCTTATATTAAAATTATATATGTGAAATCTATTCGATGAGATCTTTCAAACAAGATTTATTGTGAATATGAAATTGTGTAGATGTAAAAAAAATTATTTATTTTATATCCCTTTTTAATGCAGAATTCACAACCCTCAAATGCGAATTTCACATATCACAACTTACTCACAAAAATACAAAATTCACATCGCTCAAATGCAGAACTCACACATTCTAAAATAAAAGAATTCACAACATTTTGAACAATTCACACCCTCCAAAATAAAAGAATTCACACCCATTAAGAACGATTCACACCCTACAAAATGAAAGAATTCACACTCCTCAATTGCACAATTCACATATCCACTATACAACTCACACCTCAAATTACATAATTCACTCCCCAAAATTTAAGAATTGATACCCTCAAATGCAAAATTCACACCCTCCAACGTGGAAGAATTCACAACCCTCAATTTATTTTTACTTTTTTTTTGCACACAATTATATTCAATATGGGTCTTGTTTGATAGATGTCTTGGAGTAAGTATTAAATTGTTTTTAAAATTGGATATATAAATTAAAAGTTTTATATATTTAAAGTTTTAAGAAATAAGAGGGGGAGAGAGAGGGAGAGAGAGAGAGAGAGAGTATTCAATGCATGTAAAAAAAGAGGAGAGTCTGAGTCAGTAGAAAAGGTCAAAGGGAGCTCTGACACGCGGCATGCATGCGTTAAAGCTGTGACACGCGGCATGCATGCGTTAAAGCTGTGACACGCGACATGCATGCGTAAAAGCTCTGACACGCGGCATGCATCCATTAAAGCTCTTTCTCTTTCTTTACACGCGTCTCAAAGCTTTAATGCATGCATGCCGCGTGTCAGAGCTTTAACGCATGCATGCCGCGTGTCACAGCTTTAATGCATGCATGCCACATGTCACAGCTCCTTTGACCTTTTCTACTGACTCAGACTCTCTTTCTCTTTCTTTACATGCATTGAATACTCTCTCTCTCTCTCTCTCTCACTCACTCTCTCTCTCTCTCTCTATCTCTCTCTCTCTCTCTTCTTTTATTTCTAAAACTTTTAATATTTAAAACTTTTAATTTATACATCCAATTTAAAAAAAAAATTAATACCTACTCGACGACATATATCAAACAAGACCCATATTGAAAATAACTGTGTGCAAAAGAAAAAAAATTGAGGGGTGTGATTTCTTTCACGTTGGAGGGTGTGATTTTTCGCATTTGAGGGGTATCAATTCTTTCATTTTGGGCGTGAATTATGTATTTTGAGGAGTGAGTTGTGTACAGGATGTGTGAATTGTGCAATTGAGGAGTGTGAATTATTTTATTTTGTAGGGTGTGAATTATTCTTAATGGGTGTGAATTCTTTTATTTTGGAGGGTGTGAATTGTTCAAAAGGTTGTGAATTCTTTTATTTTAGAATGTGTGAGTTCTGCATTTGAGGGATGTGAATTTTATATTTTTGTGAGTAAGTTGTGATATGTGAAATTCGCATTTGAGGGGTGTGAAGTGAATTTTTGCATTTGACGGGTATCAATTCTTTCATTTTGGGGCGTGAATTATACATTTTGAGGAGTGAGTTGTGTACAGGATGTGTGAATTGTGCAATTGAGGAGTGTGAATTATTTCATTTTGTAGGGTGTGAATTGTTCTTAATGGGTGTGAATTCTTTATTTTAGAGGGTGTGAATTGTTCAGAAGGTTTTGAATTCTTTTATTTTAGAATCTGTGAGTTCTGCATTTGAGGGATGTGAATTCTCTTATTTTGGGTGTGAATATTGTATTTTTGTGAGTAAGTTGTGATATGTGAAATTCGCATTTGAGGGGTGTGTATTCTACATTTAAATGGGGTATAAAATAAGTAACTTTTTTTACATCTACACAATTTCATATTCACAATGGATCTTATTTGAAGGATCTCATCGAGTAAAATTTCACATATATAATTTTTATATAAGATGAATGTGTATAATGAAAGTTATTTTTATCTTTATATCGAAAATAAGAGAGAGAGAGAGAGAGAGACTACCTACTACACGCCATAGAGAGAGCAGCTAGAGCTGCTACACCAATCAATGCCCAAGACTACTAACTGGCGATGTGACAGAAAGGTACCCCAATTATTGCCGAAAAGCGGGAAGAGGGTTAGAGAGAGAGAGAGAGAGCTCCCGTAATGATATACGCGACAGTGGAGAGAATTTTCATTCGCGGAAAAAGGACTTAAGAGAAATGTGTTTGACATGCCGGCTTGGACAGAAAGGTCCCGACAGGTATCACTCTCAATCAAAGCCCAAAGTGAAAGATGGACTTAAGGGGTTCTTATAGGCCGGCCCTCTTTTGTCAGGACCTTCCCTTCCAAGCCCACCCCATGATCCACACATTCCACCCAAGTCCTCTCCATGCGCGCGCGGATGATAATTTTTCTTTCCAGTGTCATTACTCTCTCTCTCTCTCTCTCCCTCCCCCTCTCTCTCTCTCTCTCTTCCCCTTTTGCTTTTAGTATTTACTCTCTCTCTCTCTCTCATATATTATATATTTTAAAATAAAATAACTTTTGTTATACATAATTATTTTTTATAAAATTTATATATTTGAAATCTACTTGATGAGATCTTCCAAATAAGATCCCATTTGAATATGAAATTGTGTATATGTAATATATATATATATACACATTAATTAATGTACTAATTTACATCCCTCCTAAACAATTCACACCTTCTAAAATGAAAGAATTCACAGGATTAAAAATGCAGAATTCACACACATCACAACTCACTCTCCAAAATACACAATTCACACCAAAATATATATATATATTCACACCACTCAAATGCAGAATTCACACCCCTTCTAAATAGTTAACAACCCTCAAATATACAGAATTCACACCCATGCAATAATTCACACCCCCAATAGCACACAATTCACATGTCCTGTTACAATTCTCACCGCAATTGCACAAAATTAACACCATGCAATAATTCACACCCTTAATAGCACAATTTCTTTTTCGGTGTGAATTTTATAATTTGGATTGAGTTACGATGTGTGAATTCTGCATTTAATTAATGAGTATAAAAAAAATTTGTGTACACAATTTCATATTCACAATGGATCTTGTTTGAAAGATCTAATCGAGTAGATTTCAAATATATAATTTTTATAAAAAAATAAATGTGTATAACAAAAGTTATTTTATTTTAAATCTAAAATAAGAGAGAGAGAGAGAGAGAGAGAGAGAGAGAGAGAGAGAGAGAGAGAGAGTACCAAAGGATGGAGAGGAGAGAGAGGAAAGAGAGAAAACTAAATGCATTGCATGTGTCAAGACATGCACTAGAGAGAGAGAGAGAGAGAGAGAGAGAGAGAGAGAGAGAGAGGCATGTGATGCGCGGCTGTATTGAATGGGAAAACACGCCCATGCGCGGTAGGGCTTATAAGGAAGTGAAAGACAAAATGGGATTTTGAGGTGGGGGCGGCTTGGAATTTCCCGTTCTTTTAAAGGACCAAACAAATTAATGGGCTTTGCTTTTGATTGAGTGGGCTGTTAGTGTTGCCCATTGGCCCACCCACTTATTGGTATTAGAGAACAAATGGAACAAATGTGATAATTGTAGAATTTTTTTTTCCTCTTAACAGTTATAAGTAGTAAGTGTTATGAAGAGAATCTATAATTGTAGGGGTCAATTGTAAAAAGTTTTAGGAAGGAATCTATAATTTTGTACACTTATGTTTGAAATCTTTTAGAATGTCTTAACTTTGAACTATTATGTACTTAATGAAGAATGTTTAAACTTTTTTTCTACTTGTTTTATTGGATTGGACCTTGTGAATTTTTTTCCCTTTCTAGATCCACCACTGCCCACTAGTCGCTCAAGACATGGTCCAACCCAAATGTAAAATGACGAAAATACCCCTTGGATCTAGATAATACTCACGTGACATCATTTCGGAAATTTAGGGTGGATCCAATTTGGTAGAAATACTACTACAGTTACCCAGCAACCAAAATTAATTAGGCCAATAGAGTTAATCAATTTGGTAGAAATACTACTACAGTTAGTCAGTTACCCAGCAATCCAATAAAAAAGACTGATTTTGGCCAATAGAGTTCCAATAACGACAACGGATCCTCAACCCATTTTTTATCTAGAAATACATTGTTTCACACACAAACAATGAGTGAATCAATACACCATGAGCTCAGATATGTGGTTTACCAGAAGCATTTCTTACAGATTGATCAACACATTGCTTTCGCAAATCTGCTGACTAATTGATCTAAAATGGCCTGCATTCCTCGACAAAAAATTTACAGAAATTTAGCTCACAAAAGAATGGAACAAATTCGAAGGAACAAGTTACAAACTCTTCACCATTCAGAATTTCAGGTTGAGTACCTCATGACAATAGAAACCAATTCAAGCAATGTGGTGAACACATGGTCAGTTACTGAATTCCAAATACAAGGAAATGGGCAAACAGAAACGGGGACACAGAAATTCTGGCATTTTACCACAGCAATGTCGAAGTCGACAAGGTCAGGTTAAACAATTCGAAAAAAAATCAACTCAATAACACAGCTTTTAGAGCCCCTGGGTAGCTTGTTCAATTTTCTGCTGATCTTTTGCTCACGACTCTTGATATGACCCGAGTAACAACGCAAAGTCATCCTTTCCAAAACTGATGCATTCTTTAACAAAAAGCTTATAAACTGCATCTCCATCGGCTTCAGATCAAAATGATCAATATGAACAGTTTTGAGGGAAGATGCGAAACAAGAAGGTACTCTTCCCAGCATCAAATCATACTCCCCGATATCAGAGACCTACAGAATTAGATGATACGAATATAATAAAGGTCGATGGATATTACAGCAGATAAAAAAAAAATCAGGAGGACAAGGATGACCCAGAAGTCCATGGGCTCGAACTATGCCGTCCAGGGCCAATGTTGAAAAAATGGATGACAAATATGATTTGTAGACTATTAACCTCATTTTAAAGACATGTGACTGATAAAATCATGCAGTTATTGCAGGATTAAACTGAGTCAAATGAATAGCTCACATGATAAAAAAGAGATCCTTAAGAAGTCCCACGGGCATGAACAAGAAGGTTCAATCCCCCAAGTGGACAGGAGACAAACCAGTTCCTTTAGATACGTACCTCGTCAAAGTAAAGAGACTCTAGATTAGGCATTTTTTCAAGTAGGTCAATCAAACCAGAAGGATCATTACAAGAATCGCCATTCAGCGCCAAATGGGTCATGTTGTTGAATGTAGGAAGACGGTCCAAAAGATTGTCAGCCACAGAGAGATACTTTGGCACCAAAACAAAACAACAAATTAGTACTACGATGAAGATTTATTTTCTGGACAAGCCACAAATATAAGCAAGGTACTGTTTACGTAACAACTCCAGCTTTTCCATATAGATAATGCAAAATTAAATAAGCTAGCATACCCTGAGTGCATCAGTTGTAGTCCTCAATTTTCTAATATTGCAAATCGCAGTAAGTAACCCGAGTGCTCGAGAAATAATGACTTGTTCCGGCATATTTTCATTGAAAAAAATAGATGCATCAACTAATGAAGATAGATCGCATATACGAAAGTCAACCATCAGGGAACAAGTACAACGGAGATGGATCAGATTGGCAGCATAAATTTTGGTCACACAACCATGGAAATCTGCAGGATAGTCCACATAACAATTCACAATAGTCAATCTCTTCAGTGTGGGAATACAAATCGCTATAGTCTTTAGATTCTCCCATCTACAATGTACCAAGGCCAACTCTTGAAGCACTGGGCAACTAGAGAAAAGATGTTGAGTGGAGTCATCATCTGAAAATGTAAGTTCAGAAAGTTCCAAAGTCTTAAGGTTTGAGAATTGAATCAAACTTGGAACTTTCAAAGCCCCGTTCATCAATAATTTCAGTACCACAAGGGATTGACAAGTGAAAAGGCAGCAAGGCAATACGACCTGTGCTTCCGAACGTAAACACAGATTAAGCTCTTCAATGTTGTGCCTTTTCGAAGTAGAGACCCATGAACTAACATGAGCTGAATTCACAAGCTCGCACGATTCTATACTAAGATTTTTAATATCTGAAGCATCGTGAAGGAGAAGAACTCTGTCCACAAAATCCAAGAAACTCCAACCTTCCTTTTTGCGAGATGGATACCTCTCTTCCTTCAAATCAATGTTGGCAATAGAGGTCCACAAATATTCCCATTTAGTCGATAATATAGAAGTTCGTATGGCGTCTTTGGTAGAGAGGAAGGAGAGGATATGATGGAGAACATTTATAGGCAAGCTGCTGATTATATCATTGCCCTCACCGACATTTTGTTCTTCTGGAAGAACCACGTTCCGGGACGAACGTCGATGAATGTTATCGTCTCTCTTTCCAGAAGAATGCGGATGAATGTTATCATCCCTCTGTTGCTTTCTCTTTCCCATTGACCTCCTAAATAAAGGGATAAAGAAGTCATTGATCAAGAGACATGACCCAATGAGGCGGAAAATGTGCAGAATTCATAACGAACAACAGATTGCTCAGACTGTTCTCAGGAAAACTACCCCGATCAGAAGAATTTGCTTGCTTTTATCAAAATACAAGTACTAGCAAATAAATGGTACAAATGACAATAGCAATAACTTACAGGTACTGATGATTAAACATTCTACATGAAAATTCATACGCAAAATGGCCCAAAACACATACAGGTACTCGGCTTTATATGCGTCTATATACAGCTATAGTGAGAAAACACGAACATCAAGCCCTCGAATCATCAAACTGAATAATTCAATCCCATAAAAATTCACTGTATGTATTCCTAAAGGGAATTCAAAATCCAGATCAAAGACGATTAGCGGAAGATCAAACCTCTGAAATCCTAGAAACAGCGAGAATGTAAATTTGAACCTCGTCTAACTGAGCTCCGAGTCTCGATGCCCAAAGAAGATTGAAATTTGAAGAAACTTTCCATCAAACATCTACGTTCTTTTTGAATTTGAACCCATATCTATTGTGATCAAAGGGAAGATAAAAAGAACCATATCTATTACTCTTCCTGGACTGCTATAAATTGGGGTTGATGGGCGGGAGATGGAACATTTGAAAGAGAGAGATAAGGTTTGCGTGGAAAATGAAGGGCTTTCTTATGGGAAAAGACAAAATTGTAAAAACCGAAAATGAAAGGAAATATGAACTTATTGGAGCTGTTCTCCGTTCTCCCACCCTTTTTAAAATACTCCATCTTATTTGGGAATTTGGTAGTATATATTTTTTTAAAAACATTGCAGAATTCATAACGAACAACTGATTGCTCAGACTGTTCCTAGGAAAACTACCCCGATCAGAAGAATTTGCTTGCTTTGATCAAAATACAAAAAACTAGCAAACAAATTGTACAAATGACAATAGCAAAAACTTACAGATACTGATGATTAAACATTCTACATGAAATTTATACGCAAAATGGCCAAAAACACATAAAAATTCAAGAACATCAAGCCGTCAAATCAAGAACATCAAGCCCTCAAATCATATGCGTCTATATACAGCAATAGTGAGAACACAAGAACATCAAGCCGACATGTTAGGTCGAGTACGCGTTCTAGATAGTCGACATGTTAGGTCGAGTACGGGTTCGAAAATTAAATACATACATACATGTTCGGTCGAGTACGGGTTACAGATACTGATGATTAAACATTCTAAATGAAAATTTATACGCAAAATGGCCCAAAACACATAAAAATTCAAGAACATCAAGCCCTCAAATCATATGCGCCTATATACAGCTATAGTGAGAAAACAAGAACATCAAGCCCTCAAATCATCAAACTAAATAAATCAATCCCATAAAAATCCACCGTATTTAGTCCTAAAGGGTATTCAAAATCCAGGTCAAAGACGATTAGCGGAAGTTCATACCTTTGAAACCCTAGAAACAGTGAGAAATGTAAATTCGAACCCCGCCTAGCTGAGCTCTGATGAAAGGACGAAGAGGAATGTTTAGGGTTTCCCCAACGCTCGAGTCTCGATGCCCAAAGAAGATTGAACTTTGAAATTCAAAAGAGGGGAAGCCTCTATTACTCTTCCTGGGTGCTATAAATAGAGAGAGAAAGACATTGGGGTTGGCGGGAGATGGAACGTTTGAAAGGAAGAGAAAAGGTCTGCGTGGAAAATGAAGGAAGGGCTTTCTTGAACGCGATTTTGAATTAAACGGGGGATTTTGGATCAACCACTTACACATGTTCAATGGAGTTGGTTTCACGCGTAACCCCTCGGAAGATTATACTAAAATGATTGAACGGCTCGGATCTTTCTTGTGGGACCCAAAGTGGGTCCCTGAGTCCCACTATACATGGTCTGTACAATTTATCTGTACCACTTGATTTGCTTGTTCTCCCTCCCTTCCTTTTAGTGTTTGGAAAATCGGTATATTTTGATGGTTCGAGAATGAAAGTACTCATATAATGGACACTTAAAAAACAATTTCCACGCGTTCTAGATAGTTGACATGTTTTGGTCGAGTACGGGTTCGAAAATTAAATACATACATACATGTTCGGTCGAGTACGGGTTACACGGGTTGGAATAGTATAAACTGGACAAGCAAACCGAAAGTCAAAGTTTAAGATATTCCAAACCCATTTGTGACCGATGTGTGCGGTAAAGCCGACTACATGTCACCGGGTCGAGTGATCAGTTTTCCGATTTTTTCGCTCACCCCTAGAGCCTACTAATGGTAATACTCGGTGAGAAAGAATAAGGTGTCAGTAAAGTGAATTTCATTTTCATATTTCTCTTTTTATTTGTCACTAAACGAGTGATTTGGAGAGGTTTACATTTTTTTCTTTTTTTCACCAAATCACTTAATTCAAAAAGGAGCGGTGAGGAGCAAAAAGGGGTTGTGGCGGGGTATTTTGGCTATATAGCTAAGCAGGATACATATGAACGTTTTAATGAAAAATTTAGAAGATAGGAATATTTATTCAAGAAAGACCAAATTAAATAGCCATCATGTTTGGGGAATCTACTTAAGCCCCCCTCCTAGTGGATAGGATATTTAAGTTGGCATCTGAAATTTTAAAAACCCGAACAATACTCACGCCGCGAGCGTGCACGCACACAACTATAATATGTTATTGTAATTAAGTTAGGTCTAGGGTATTTTTGTAATTTTACACTTATATGGGTTATTCGGTAATTTTAATAAAATCCAGCGTCAAGTAATCATTCTAATAAGTTTTATTAATGTCTAGCGGTAAAATGGTAAATTTAGCAAGTTAGGGTCAAAATAGTAATTTTACCAAGTCTAGGTGTAAAAAGGATAAGTGTTCAAAGTCTAGGATAATTCTGCAATAGTATAAAAATTGTGGGATTAACTTATAATTTAGGGAAAAAAAATTCCTTGTAGTAATTTCATAAAAACTAAGGCCATTAGATGGTTTCTTAATATAATTAGGGCCATAAAAATTGTAGTGGATAATTCTAATAGTTCTATAATCCTTAATTAAGAACCCACTTGTACTTTCACTCTCTAGAATTGATGTTCTCCCATAATACAAGCTTTTTCTCCCCTCAAACTTCTGCAAATTTTGCAAGTGAAATGGGAAGACGTTTTTGAGTAAATTAATAGAGCAGAAGAAGGTTTGCATGTGGGGCAAGTGTCAAGGTTTGTGGGAGACAGTGATGAGAGCATGTGATAGTCATAATTTCTCTCTCTCTCTCTCTCTCTCTCTCTCTCTCTCTCTCTCTCTCTCTCTCTCTCCCCCCACGTGCACTCATTCTTCTCTCTATGTGAATTTATTAGAGAGTTATTACAGTCGTAATCCTCCGCTAATGAAATCGAACCGCTTGGACATTGTAATTTATAACACAATATACGATTGAGTAACTTCATTTATACGATGAGATGCTAGAGTTTTGCTTAATTTATCAGAGGGTCTTCCATTTATGCCATTTTTGTTGCTCGTTTTTTAGTACACTTCCTTTGGCTAGCAGATTTAGAATCTGTCATTTTCTATACATTGTCTCAACTTTTAGTACACTTCCTTTGGCTAGTAGATTTAGAATCTGTCATTTTCTATACATTGTCTCAACCTTCGATTTGGAGAGACATAGATTAACTCATTTGATTTTGAGTCTCAGTTTCGTCATTTTTGCTTCAATTGTAATCCCGATATTTGGTTTATGTACTGATTAGATGCAATAGATAACGCCTGCTTCCCAAACTAACAGAAAAGTGCCGAATGAAAGACAATTTCGACATCTGGGGCCTTTCCCTTCCAGAATTCACTACTAGGCCCCATTTTCCCTAATTTTTTGATAGTTTTGTTTTTCCCTTCTAAATTTGTGTTAGATTTACATTACGTTTTTTTTTTTGGTAATAATCACGCTCTGGATGAGAAGAGTCTAAAATGTAAAAACTTCTAACCAAAAGGAGAAAAAAAATCCCTAAATATGAAAAGATAAAAAAATATTGGTAATTTTTTCTCCAAAATATATTTTTGTATGAACTTTTTCAACTTTGGTCTCCATTTTTATACTTTCCTGATCTCATCAAGACAATTAATTCTAAAATTACAAAGAAAAGCTAAACAAAAATCACAAAATAATAATAATAAAAAAGAACAAAAATAATACTAGACCAAAAATTTAGGAAGAATAAGGCCTAAACCCCACTACTTTGTTATTTTACGGTTGGATATGGTGCATAGTTTTGTTAATATTTTGAAGGAAAAGGCCCTAAAATGTCGAAAGTGTCTTTCATTTTTTTCAGTCAGTTTGGGAAGCGGACGATATCTTTTGGACCTAGCAGACAGGAAAACAAAATTCCGGGATTAAAAGCGTTAGTATTGAAACTAGGGGGGTGAAACAGAGATTCTCTTGAAACTAGAGGGATCAAAAAAAAAAAAGAGAAGAAAAAGGCCGTTAGAGGGACGGATTCGACCGGCAGACACGACGTCGTTAGAAGCTGATAACTGCGTCGGTAGATTTGGGGAGTTCTTGAAATTGGGAAAGTGGTAGCGGTGAACTGGAGAAGGATGGATCCTCGTGTCTGGCACAAAGTCGCTGCTATTTCTGGTATTCCCACTCGCTCTCGCTCTCTACATGCACACATAGAGACACAATCAGATGAACCCACAAGTGAATTTTATGCATCTGTAGGATTTAGTTGACAAAACCCTTTTTTTGTTTCAAAAAACTTGGAAACAGGAGTGGCTGCTCTTGGGTTTGGGACTTATGGTGCTCATGCCTTCAAACCCCAAAACCCCACTTTCAAAGAGGTTTTGTTTTCCCCCTCTCTTTCTTTTTTTCTTTTTTTTACTTGGAATTCCTTCATCTACATGTTTTGTTTACAACCTTTTTGTTGCTAATTCAATTTGAAGGTTTGGCACACGGCATCTCTCTACCATTTGGTTCACACTGCTGCTTTGGTTGCTGCTCCTATCACCAAAAACCCCAACATTGTGAGCCCCCACATTGTTCATTATTTTTCCAATATATGAATGCGTACATGCAAATCATGTTCAATGAATGTAATGTCATATTGTATTTGGTTTGCAGTTTGGAGGCCTTTTGACTACTGGAATTCTGGCATTCTCCGGAACGTACGCTATCTTTTCCTTGTTATTCGTAATGATAGAAAGGGCTTCTTTCAATTGATCGAACGAGTTCTCTAAATTGCATTTTGATTGGTTCATTTGAATTTTGAAGTTCATATAGGAGTATCCTTCATTCTAAGCTTTGCCCAGAACATAAGTATCCCTTATAACTAGTCAATTTCCTGTTTTGTGAGGTACTTACTATAATTGTACTCCCCTGTCCCTGATTGTTAGTCTCTTTTGGAAGCTCGAAGAAAACTCTTGTTCCGGGTTTTGGCCACTCAGCAATGAATATATACACTGGCGGGATGAGCAAGTCATTCATAAATCCGCCTTTCTACGCGACATTTGTTATTGACCCTGATCATTGACTTGAATACCTTTTTCCCTTTTCTTTTGATATTAGAAAACCAACCCTGAAATGAAATGATGGTGTCTCCTTACTTTTTCGATACAAAGCGCAATGATGACACCCCCTTAATAAGTTAAAATTTCCTAAAATGACTAACAATTGGGAATGGAGGTTTTAAGTAAATTTCCTAAAATGACTAACAATTGGGAATGGAGGTTTTAAGTAAATTTCCTAAAATGACTAACAATTGGGAATGGAGGTTTTAAGTCTTACATCCAAGCCTATGTCCTCTTTTGCTGGTTTGATAGTCCATAAAAGCATATGTTGATAAGAAGGAAGTCTAGGGTTTGTCCCCTAGGAAACACTGTGTAGATTACATTTTCCTGAGAAATGTCAGAACATTTCTACAACTTCCAGCTTTCAAAATTTAACAACAGTCGAATATTTAGACAGTACCTATTCTAATACGAGATTTTGCTTTCAGAGTTCTATAAACTTTGTCAAAGCTTTTCTCATGGTCAGTGGCAAAAAGCCAAAGCCAAAGCCAAATTTTTGCATGTTAGGCAAGCAAAATGCCTCAAGTTGGCAGTGTTGCTCCATCGATACCAAATGTAATTTGTGTCTTCCTCACAAAATGTCAAATGGAAAAGTTAGTTGTGGGTTCCTTAAAGAAGAAATAGAGAGAAATTATGCGGCAGATCTAGCAAAGGCATACCTTGTGGCAGATTTGACAATGCCATTTTTAAGCATGCTTTTGGCAGACCTTTCGGGTAGCGGTCTGCATAGGTCTTGTATAATTTGGCTTTGACAGCCCTTATGGCATGTCATTGGAGAGTGGAGACGCCCTAAGGACATTGGAACTTCTTCATGCAAGCTTCATACAGATTTTTTTGTCCAAAACTTGATAGAGAGTTGCAGCGCCGTGATTAGCCACTAAATCTAGAGGCTTCAATCCACTTATACGTTTTCGTTTTATTTAAGTGGCTTTATTTTGAAAGCAATAAAAAAAACTCTGTTCGTCCAAAATGTAATTTTTGGTTATTTTGATGAGAATTAGGATCCATCATAACTTGAGTGCCCTTTTGCTAAATGGCTTTTTTAGCCATAGAAATTATATTTGTTACAGACAATCCGCGAGACTATATTGTTTCCGAATTACTGGAAAACTCAGTGTCAATCTTGCTCGTGTCAGCTTTGAATGGTCAGCTGTAATCAATATGGCAATAGCTAATGGACAGATACTAGGGGGCATAACAGAGTCATGGCTCAGGATGGGAGGGATAACAGAATGGATCTCTTTAGTCGCTTAAGTTTTGAATTTTTCACCCAGAGGGGTGCTGGCAATATTGAGGGGGTGATCTGATTGCATGTGTAACTTATTTGAGCTGTCATGTCTAATTGTTGGATCCATTAAATGCTGATGTCAAGGACACACAGACACGACAATTTTCATCTCATCAGTGTAATTTTTTCCTTATTCTTTTAGGTTGAATGGTGTTTACAAGGTTCCAGATAGCTCATGCATAGTATCAGAGTTTATTGCTGTTATTGCATAGTAATAATAGTTAAACAAATTCTAAATATGCTCATGCTGAATGTCCTACTACAAAGTCTTACACAGCCTATTCACTTGCCCATGTATCTGGTCTCCGAAACCGATACATTGGGTACTTTCAAGAGTCCATGAAAGGGTATGCTGACAGAGTACAGATATATAGCATCTACTTGTAAGGTCTTGTGAATTTTGAGTGTATTTTTTTTTTTTTTTAGCTTTAGGTGTAGCAAAGGGAAATTGTGCTATGACCACTTGGGCGAAATGATGTTCTCTTGTAATTTAAAAACAGTTTCCCGATTGAAGACACCATTGCGAGTTTCTCAAATTATTTTGTTAGCTTCGTAGAATTTTCATCCACCAATTTGTGAATATTTAGTATATGTGATTAGACAACAAATTTAGCAATACTTTGTGAGTTTTTGCAGGTGTTATGCTGTGGCATTGCTCGAGGACAGAAAGTACTCCACCTTAGCTCCATTTGGTGGTTTTGCATTTGTTGCTGCTTGGGCAAGCTTGCTTTTCTAAGATCTTTGGAGAGTTGAATGAGTTCTATTTGAAAACTCATGAATGAAGAGAGCATTGTTGTGACGGCGTGGAATCGAACCCATGTATGAATCTGCTCTTGTAATTCCTTCCTTTACTAACTGTTGCAATGTGGCGTTCAATTTTTCTGATGTAAATCTCAATAAATTTTTACCATGTTTGTTGAAATTTGGATTCTATTTACCGTTCCAATTGTATAGAAACTCTCTAAAAATGGAAATCGTAATCATCCCAGTGCGGCTTAGAGTTGCAGGAAATTCTTGATTCATCTAAATTTTTGATGCAAACACATCCTCAATCGTGCAATCAGTTGGACGATCACAAGGAACCAACACTAATGCTCGCTTCCCACGACCCGGATGAATCATTAATAAACCAAATTCCCTAAAAAAAACTTATTTCCTTTCATCTGAACTGCACGTACGCCATTCACTTGGAACTCCGAAAATATGATCCAACTCTGTACTATTACATACACCGCGTAATGATATTCAGAAACTACACTACAACTGCAAACTACGAAGATACGACTAAAGTGATACAATCACCTCGAAGCGTGTCGACTAAACTATGAAGGCATTTTAATGCCAAAATAACCATAATACTTGAATCACATGAAATGGATTAACTTTTCCTACATTATAGGATAGTGGGTTAGTGAAAAGTTATCATCGGTTGTACGTAAATATAATCTTCTTGTAGCAATTAAAGGAAAAGTGAATATTTATCTAAGTCTTCTGCTGTTAAGTATAGAGGCCCGGTTCTCCTCAATCAGAGTCAATCAGAGGTCTTTCCCCTCGAAGTGCAGCTCTTCTCACCTCTTATTTTATATTTGTTTGTGTTATGACAAAGTTCGTATCAGGTCCAGATCACTTTCTTTTTTTAATTCAGAATATGGAAGCTAGTTTACCTCGATTAAATTGGGCGCAAAATCCCATATAAAATGGTCAAAGTCACTATTTTAGAGCTTCTAACTTGTAGGAGTAGAACACAACCATTTTTGGCTCTTTTGTTGACTGCTTCGTTACAAGTTTGAGTGACGAGCTTTTTTGGAGTGATTAACTCCAGTTTTTCTAACTGGTCCACATTTTGGGGATAACTGTTTGATGTCATATATGTGAATGGATAGAGTTACTGAATCCACAAGTTTCTCTCGGAAAGGGACTAGATGTGACTTGACCATAAAAATTATGGGGATTTTGAGCATCAATCTTCACGGGATAACTGACAGACAATTTTTAAGGTGGACACGGCAGTCATATATGTGATTGAAGACATTTCTAGGGCGTCCAATAGCATTAATTTGAAGTAGAGATCCACATCATAACCATAAGCTTGTTCGCCCAACATTGCTAAACTAGAGTTGGTTATACGTCATGGGTTCATCTTTGCATCTTCACATGTTGCTGATCTTGTGTTGTTTTAATCTTAGTATTTTGACAAACTCTTACTCTTCTACGATGCCACTATGCCATGAAGGTGAAAGATCAGCCTTGCTGCAGTTCAAAGATAGCTTTTTCATCAAGGAGTTTGCTTCTGTTGACCCTTCTGCTTATCCAAATGCTGTGTCATGGAAGCTCGATGGAAATATTAGTGATTGCTGCTCGTGGGATGGCGTGGAGTGTGACCGTGACACCGGTCACGTGGTTGGTCTCGACCTCAGTAGCAGCTTCCTCTACGGTTCTATCAACTCCAACAATAGCCTCTTCAGCCTTGTTCACCTTCAGCGGCTAAACCTCGCTGACAATGACTTCAACTACTCTCAAATTCCAACCGGTATTGGAAATCTTTCGAGACTAAGAAGTCTCAACCTACACAATTCTTTTTTTTCAGGTCAGATCCCTTCAGAGATCTCGTCTCTTTCGAAATTGACTTTCCTTGATCTATTTGGATACTTTGACGGAGATCATACTAAACAGCTCTTGAAACTTGAAAAACCCAACCTAAGAGACCTAGTTCAAAACCTAACGTACCTGAAAGTACTTGACCTCAATGGGGTGAACGTATCTTCTACAATTCCAGGTGCTTTATCCAATATGACCTCTCTGACAACTCTTAGTCTTAGGAGTTGTTTGTTGTATGGTCAATTCCCAATGGGCATCTTCCGTTTGCCGAACCTTCGGCTTTTATGTGTGTCAAGCAATGAAAACCTATTTGGTTATCTTCCTGAATTCCACGCGGTAGTCCGCTTGAGGAATTGTTGATTGCAAGGACAAGTTTTTTTGGAATGCTACCAACTTCAATTGGCAATCTTACCCAGCTCACGGATCTGGTTGTTACCGAAAACAATATGTGGGGTCAGATTCCTTCCTCAATAGCAAACTTATCAAAACTCACTAACTTAGGACTAGGCGGCGGTACTTTTGATCCAGGAACACTACCTTTCGTACTTGGAAAGCTATCAAAACTCACTAAATTATACCTTACTGGTACGAAATTAAGTGATCATGTATTACCGCAGTCTCTTGCTAACCTGACCCATCTATCTGTGTTGGCTCTCAACAATAATGAGCTTTTTGGTGAAATCCCTTCTTGGCTTCTGAATCTCACCCGATTAACCGATCTACAACTTACAGAAAACCATCTATATGGCACGTTTCCGAGCTCTATCTGTCAACTCAAGCATCTTGAATTTCTTGTTCTTTCTTCAAACAACTTGAGTGGTAAAGTCGAGCTAGACATCTTTCAAAATCTCAAAAACCTTACTCTATTGCATTTGTCAAAAAACAAATTGGTGGTGCTCGCAACAAAAAGCACCAACGTTACTCTACAAAAATTCATGGGTATAGGATTGGCATCATGCAACTTGAAGGTGTTCCCTGATTTCTTGCGGTTCCAAGATGAATTAGAATTCCTAAGTTTGGCTGATAATAGTATTCATGGCAACATACCAACTTGGTTGTGGTACACAAGTAAAGAAACAATGAGATATATCGACCTTCAAGGAAACTTTCTTACAGGATTTGAGCAGCATCCAGATGCCATCCTAGATTTCAGCTTTAACAGGCTGCAAGGACCGCTTCCACTTCCACCATCGTCTATTGTTTCTTATATTGTCGCTGGTAATTTACTAAGCGGAGAAATCCCACCATCATTCTGCCAAAATAGTGCTCTTTATGTGCTTGACGTGTCTCATAATTATTTAAGTGGGGCCATTCCTCAATGCTTGGCCGGTTCTACTAGTGATTCTTTGTGGCTTCTCAATCTGAGTAGCAACAATTTTCAAGGTCCTCTTCCCCAAGTGTTCACAAAGGGGATCAATTGCATGGGAAGGTACCACATTCATTGGCTAATTGTACAATGCTTGAAATTCTTGTTCTAGGAGAAAATCAGATCGAGGACACTTTTCCCTTTTGGTTGGGAGCTCTTCCTAAGTTACAAGTTCTTGTTCTCCGATCTAACAGATTCCATGGTGCCATTGAGAATCCTAAAACAAACTTGAGGTTTCCAAAGCTGCGGATCATTGACCTCTCTCACAATGGTTTCTCAGGTACATTGCCATCTGATTACTTCCAGAACTGGAATGCAATGAAAGTGGTTGCGAAAGGGAACTCAACATATATGCAAGTGGTGTCAATCCCACGATCTTTTGGGAAGGGAGACTTAAGTTATTTGAATTATTATACCTATTCAGTAACAATATCTAGCAAAGGGACGAAAAGGTTTTATGAGAAGATCCAAAGTGTGTTTGTAGTTGTTGATCTTTCAAACAACATATTCAGCGGCGAAATTCCAGAATCCCTTGGAAGTCTCCGTGGACTTCAACTGCTAAACATTTCCAAAAATAACCTCACTGGCATCATCCCATCATCCTTTGCAAATCTAACAGATTTGGAATCGTTGGACATGTCTCAAAACCACCTCTCAGGAGAAATCCCTTAGCAGCTAACCCAACTCACTTTCCTTTCAGTTTTGAACCTTTCTCATAACTGTCTCACGGGCCCCATACCTCATGGGAAACAATTTGATACGTTTGACAATAGTTCATATGGTGGGAATATGGGATTGTGTGGTGTCCCTCTAACGATGTTATGCGGGAATTCACAAACGTCACCAGTGGCACACAGCTCGCAAGTCAATGATTTAGAGTTTTCTATTGGTATTTACTGGGTGGTCATAATCCTCGGATATGGGAGTGGGCTGATAGTTGGGTTGGTTATTGGGCACACGCTCACCACAAGGTATCATGAACATTTTGTTGCGATCTTTGAAAGGGGAAAGAAGACTAGGAAGATGCAGAAAAGGAAGGGGCGAAGAAACTAATCTATTAGCCGTGTCTATAGACTATACTATATTGTTTGTCCATGTGTGTGCTCTTAGCTTTTAAGAAGTGATTTTCATGATGTTTGTTATTTTTAAGTTTTATTTCCAGTGATTCCTACATCATCCGATGGTTGTTTACTTTGTAGCTTAGTTTATGTATTCTTCATTATGGCCTTATAAGTTATCACTCATGATCTGAAAGTACGTACCCTTGTGCTACTTTGTTACTTGGTCTCTGTATTCCTCTTGGTAACCAATTTTGATGAAGTAATTACCAATATTCAAGTTGATTGAATCTGAATCAACAGATCAAAGTACATTCCGATAATTATAGAAAAATGATGTTACCTTTTTGTTTTTGTAACAAAAAAAAAAAAAACAAAAAAAAACTTAAGCTGGTTGTTAGCATGTGTACATTTACTATGGGCATGAAGGGGTTTGCACCGAAAATCTATTTCGTATGGAATAAGTGCTTAATCAATTTGTCCAATTTTTTATTTCAGAATTGATGATCAAGGTATCATTTTGTTGCTAGCTTTAAAAGCAGAAAGAAAACTCAGAAGAGGCGGAAAAGGAAGTGGAGAAGACACCAAACCTAATATTAATCAGTGTAGACACTGTACTGTTTGTCTATGGATCTCAAGTGTCTTGCAGTCTGGTGAACAGGCTCCGGTCAGCGGCTGGTGGGTTTGTTTTCGACTCCTATTCTCCTAAGCTTCTCGGGTCCGGTAGCGTGGTGGTCAGTGGCGGTTTAATAAGAAGAAGGTTGGGACAAGGGGTATGTTATGTTGTCTTTGTCTCTGTTGGTTTCCTCAGCCGACAGTGTTGTCCCGATCTAGTTTCCCTAGACTCAGTGAGTAGTGGTGGTGGGTAAATAAACTTTTGGTTGTTTGTTGTTCTTTGGAGAGCTCAATCTCCATCGGTATATGTTCTACTTTGAGTCAAAGCATCCAGATAGTAGGGTTGTTTGGGTATAGTAAGCTTTTGAAATGACCCTGTGCCGGCTTTTGCAAATTTGACCTTGAAGGCATTCGTTCCATCGAGTAGACATATCGTCATGGCTTGTTGATTCAAAGTTCAATTGATTTGCTCACTGTTTAATTAGTGTAGCGATTGTAGTCTTATGCTTCATTGCTCGTATTTTCCTGATTATTGCGTTTTAGGGCTTGTATTTTCCCATTATACTCTGTATAAAATTGTGGCTGAATTTCAGCTTTGGTAATGAAATGAAAATTCCGGATTTATATATATAAAAAAGACACACACCAATCACTTTTATTACATGAACAGAATCACCAAAAAATAAAATAAAATAAAATACTCCATTCATCTCACATCAGGTGTAGCAATTTATAGGAGAATTGCACCAGCTCTCATGCTTTCCAGTGGCATGTTCAAATATTGAATCAACAGAAATAAAGATGAAAAATGGATATATTATTTTTGGAAGATAATGTAAATTTTTCTTAAACGAACAGATTCAAGAACTACACAACCCATTAAGCATTAATGAAGTCTGTGTAACAGATTGCTCTACCAATCTTGTTTTTGCAAATATGCCGATTAATTGCTCTATAACCAACCCCAGGGGTTCGCAAAGTGGCCTTGCCTTGCGACTTAAGAGTTTGCTTCCACATTAGATCTTAGGTTCGATTCCCCTTGTCAACAAACTCTTTGGGCCATGGGGGTTATGCCCGGCCAGGGCCCTGGAATCAGTCGAGGTGCACACAAGTTGGTCCGTACATCCAGTTATTAAAAAAAAAAAATTGGTCTAAAACCCCCTGCAATCATCAAAAAACAATTTGGACATTCATCTCAATATCTGGGATCAGTTTCAAAGAAACAAGATACTTGCAATTTCTACACCATTCCTCATTCCAGCAAAATTTAAGGGTGATTACCTCATGACAGTAGGAAACCAACCCGTACAATGTGGTGAACACGCGCCAAGAACATTAAAAAACTATCAAGGAACCGGCTCCTCTCCAATTTGGAACCTCTCCCATCCTCTCCAGTTTCGAATTTTGGAAATTTAACATAGCAATTGGTACACGGAAATTTTGGCATTTTAACACAGCAATGAGGAACAAATGAAGAATACAATTTCATCTTGATATTAACTCAATAACACAACTTTTTGAGCCTCTGGGAAGCTTGTTCAATTTTATTGCTGACCTTTTGCAGCTGCATATATTCCAAGTAAGTACGCAATGTCAACGTCTCCAAAACTTTTTAAACCGCATCTCTACCAGCTTCTCATCAAAATTTTCAATACAAACAGTTTTGAGGGAAGTTGCGAAACAAGAAGGTACTCCTCCGAACATCCAATCATCCTCATCGTAAGCAGGGACGGATGCACATAGGGGCACAGGGGGTCATGTGCCCCTGCTGACCCCCACGGGTCAATGCAAAAAAAAAATAATAATTAATTTTGGGAAATAAGTTTTGTATATATATTATTTGAGTCAGAATCTTGCAACAAAATCCGTGTGGTTCTAGTGGTAAGGCACGCTGTGACTAAGCCAAAGGTCGCCTGTTCGAGACTTGGCACTTCCTTTTTAAGCCATAAAAATTTGAAAGGTTATCAAATAAGAGGTATTGTTCCCGATCAAAAAAAAAAAAAAAAGGAGGTATTGTTGAGGTTTGAACCCTAGACCTCTGGTTCCAAAACCAATGCCTTCCCTCTTGCCACTAGACCGCCAACATTCATTGTACAACAACCCAGTAGTTTTGTTATATATTTTGAACCTATAATGGTAAATAATAATTCCCCTAATATTTTTTTTTTGAATTTTAATTTTGTCCCTTCTTTTTAAGAAAATGTTACAAAATGATGAGAAAATTGTTTAACTTAGATATTTTTTAATTTTAGAGATCTTTCACAATGGTCCCTATAGCCTTCACTAATTTCTTGTGTATTAGGTTTAGATTCAATCTTACACGGTTTCTTGTCCCTAAAGAAATTGTTGACTAGGAAAAAAATTTCACGATTACGATTAATAAGATGCCCCCACTGGATTGAATTTCTGGATCCGTCCCTGATTGTAAGGGTCGAAGCCTTAGATGAAACCAAAATAAAAAGTGTGGATATCATTGAATAAAACCAATCATAAGGACATACATAAGCGAGAAGATTAGAAAAATAGTCTCCAGTCCACGACCTGATTGGACAGTGCTGTCCGGGGCTGTGTTAAAAAAATGGATGACAAATATACTCTTGGTTGTAGACCATTAACCTTTTTTCCAGACAAATGTGAGTGATAAAATCATGTGGCTGTCATTACAGGATCGAATTGATTTTTCCCCATAAAAATACAAGTGAGTCTACAAATAAACAGCTCTGATGATGAAAAAGAGACCCTTGGGGGAGTCCCACGGGCTTGGACAACAAGGTTCAGTCCCACGGGCTTGGACAACATGGTTCATTCCTCAAAATTAAGAAACTCCAGCTTAGGTGATTTTTCTAGAGGTCCATCAGAGCAAAGGAATGACCATGAAAATCTGAATCCTGTTAAGAAATCTGGGACCTCTCCACTTATTGCCAATTAGTTATGAGATGGATATAAAGGTTTCCGCAAATCCAGCACCAAGTGGGTCATGTTGTAAAATGTAGGAAGATGGTCGCGAGCCGTGAACATAAAACAAGTTACAGTTACCTAAAGGTCCTAAACAACTCCATCTTTTCCTTACGCAAATAATGCAAATTAAAGGGTATGTAAATGAACCTGAAAAGCATCAAATCAACTAATTGAACAAATCAGCAACACCGTGAAAATCCACCATATCGTCTAGTATCAGTGGGAAAGATGATCCTGCTAAAGAATAAGCGAACGGAAGTTGTTACCTTTGAAACCTGAATTTGAACATCCTGTAGTGCAGCATAAAGAACCTATGGAATTAATTATGGCTTTTACAGAAGGGATAGGATTAGAGGGTACTAGCTTACTATTGCATTTTGCATTGGCAAATCATAATCCCAAAAACTGTTTTTGAATTTTTTTTTTAACTCGAGTGCATAAAGTGCTTGTACTTATGTGTAGAATACAAGTTTTTTTTATGCATTGGAGTTTTGACTAAGGGTGTACAAGAAAATCGAAAAAACTAGTAAACCTAACTGACCGGACCAAACCGATCTATATTTGGACTGGTTCTATGGTTTAATAGATTGGTTCTAATTCTATAAAAAATAAGAACCATATGTTATGGTTCAGTCTCTGGTTTTATAATTGCAAACCATGCATCGAACCGAACCAGACCGTTTACCCATATATAGCTACTATTTCCTATTGTGATTTTTGCATGACAGTATTTTAACAGTTTTTTTAGTTATTTTGTTGGCTTTCTTAATCAATTTGTGGGTTGGATTGATGGTGATATTTTGCGGACAGATTCAATTTTTAATATTAATGAAATTATTGCCATTGTTGTGTAGTTTATTTTGTTAGCAATGGTATATGTTATTCATGTTTTTTTTTTTGGGCAATTTGTTAACATGGTTTAGAACCGAAAACCGAATCAAACTGGATTGGTCTGACGGTTTGGTTCCGGTTTGGTTCTACATGTGTAATTGTTTGGTTATGATTCTCAATTATTCTTTGGAACTCTTAGATATGGTTTGGTTCTTTTTCTACAAAATTGGTCCAATCCGTATCATGCACAACCATAGTTTTGAGACAATAAAAAACAGTCTTGGCAAATCATAATCCCCAAAACAATCCCTTTAGTTTACATAAAATTTCAATTTCGTCTCTCTAGTACTAATTGTTTCACATGTAACCTTGTAATAGACATTATGTCTGAATTTCATCTATCTCACTTGTGGCGTGATTGGAATGGACGAAATTCATTGGTAAAATTGCCATTTCCCCACCCAAAGGGACGAAATTGAGTTTTCACGCAATTTAAAGGGATTATTATATAAGCAATTTAATTTTGTTTTTGCAAAATAAAAACACTATGCTTAATATATTTCTCATCACAATCATTTTGTCATTGAGTATTTAAAATATGTTGAGAAAATTACAATTTTATTGTATTACATAGTGAAAGCAATACTTGAAAATTAGAAAAGTAATCCCTTATTTAAATGTGAAATGATGAAAATATTCCTTGAATCCAAATAATAGCTACTACATGACAAGGTCGTATTGGAAATTTACGGTAGATCCAATTTTGTGGAAATACGACTAGTAGTTTTTTTTTGTAAAAAGGGGAATTACCCAACAACCAAAATTAATTAGGCCAATAGTGTTAATTTATTTATTTTTTGAGGGGCTAAATAATCCAATAAAAAAAGGACAGTGATTTTGGCAATCTCTGATTACTAACCACTCTAAAAGAGAAGTGTCAAAATCAAATCCATATAAGGTCGATTTTAGCAGTCCCCTTTTGGCGGTTTGTAACTTAGGGAATGCCGAAATATAAATTTCCTAAAAAGAATAGAGCCAAACTAGCCCTTCGGATATGAACACGTGTGCAATCATCAAACTAACCTACGTTTTGGATGAACCCACATTAGGCTTCTCCTCATTTGCCACATCAGGGTGGTGTGTATTTGGGGTGTATAAGTGGTGTACCTACAACATTGTTCATTTGAATGGGTTCAAAATACTTCAGATATCAAAAGCACTAAGCATTCAAATTCGAGTTTGTATTCAGCTCATTAAATATTGGTTAGAACAAACAAATTTGAACAGGTTTTTGAGTAGTTAAAATCATAAACAAAGTTTTTTTTTTTGTTTTGAAAATGTCAATTATATTAAAAGAACTAAGACAAATCATTGGCTAAAACAGACTCTAGATTGGGCGGGAGACAACCCAGAGGATGAACAATATTTTGATCCCTACAACTAACGGCGAGCCAATGAGCCACTCTATTACATTCCCTTTTACACCACTTAAATGACCACTGTCTATTATGAGCCCAGACTTTGATATCTTCTACAATGGCAGCAATACTCCAGGGGCAATCCACCTTGTCGTGGGCAAGGAAATCAACCAGACTTTTGCAATTAGTTTCGAATATGACCTCATTCAGATTCTCCTCTCTTGCCATGGCGCATGCAATACGTAAAGCCCAAGCCTCAATTGAGAGAACCGAAGAAACCATCACTTTGCCAATATGCCACCAAAGAGTGGATCCACCACTATCTCTAGCAATGATGCCAAAGGCAGCTAAGCTGCGGGAGGATTTAAATGCTCCATCAACATTAAACTTGATAACGGACGAAGGGGGAGGCACCCACTTCGACACAACCACAAGACGGGAAGGGGTTCTTCTAACTTGAGAACAAACATCATAAACAAAGTTTGAATAAGTGACAATGCGACTCATTTTGTATATGATGAATAGAACATTCAAGCTTCTCTAAATTGGCTTATTATTCGCGAGAACATAAATCCTCAACCCGTTGGCGTGGCTTGTTTGAAACAGACAAAATTCATTGGCAAAATTGTCATTTCCCCACCTAGAGCGACAAAAATTGTTATTTCCTGTAATTTAGGACTATTTATAAAAGTAGACCATTTCATTTTGTTTTTGCAAAAGATATTTCTCATGACAATGATTTTTCCATTGAGTATTCAAAATATATTGCGAAAATTAAATTTTATTGTATTACCACATATCCGAACTCATGTGGTGCATTGAGTGAAACAATGCACCAGATGAGTTCGTATATGTGGTTGAACAGAAGCATTTCTTACAGATTGCTCAACACATTGTTTTCGCAAATCTACCAACAAATTGATCTGAAATGGCCTGCATTCCTCGACAAAAAGTTTGCAGAAATTTAGCTCACAAAAGGCAGGATCAGATTCAAAGGAACAAGTTAGAAATTCTTCACCATTCATGGTTGCAGCAAAATTTCATGACTGTAGGAAACTGAACACATGGTCAGTTTCTGGATGCCAAATACAAGGAAATGAGCAAATAGCAACGGGGACACAGAAATTCTGGCATTTTAACACAGCAATGTCGAAGTCAGTAAGTTCAGGTTGAAATAAACTCAATAACACAACTTTTAGAGCCCCTGGGTAGCTTGTTCAATCTACTGCGGACCTTTTGCTCCCGACTCTTGGTATAATCTGAGGAACTACACAAGATTATTCTTTCCAAAACTGTTGCATTCTGTAACAAAAACCTTATAAACTGCATCTCTATCCGCTTCCCATCAAAATATGCAATACGAACAGTTTTGAGGGAAGATGCGAAACAAGAAGGTACTCTTCCAAACATCCAAGTATCAACCCCCAATTCAACATCAATGCCCTACAGAATTAGATGATGTGAATAAAATAACAGTCAATGGATATTACAGCAGATAAAAAAAAAAAAAAAGGAGGGCATGGGATAACCCAGAAGATCAGAATCAATGTCTCCAGTCCATGGGCTTGAACTACGTGTTGAAAAAATGGATGACGAATATGCTTTTGGTTGTAGACCATTAACCCCCTTTTTTAGAAAACAAATGTGACTGATAAAATCATGCAGTTGTTATTGCAGGATCAAACTGAGTTTTTTTTCTTCATAGATACTACTTACGAGCCAAATAAATAGCTCACAATATGAAAGAGAGACCCTTGAAGAGTCCCACCGGCTTGAACAAGAAGGTTCAATCCCCCAAGTGGACAGGAGACAAACCAGTTCCCATAGACACGTACCCCGTCAAAATTTAGAAATTCTAGATTTGGTGTTTTTTCTAGTAAGTCAATCACAACTCCAAAGAGCCAAACATAAAGTTCGTCATCCAGCACCAAATGGGTCATGTTGTATAATGTAGGAAGACGATCCAAAAGATTGTCAACCTGCTCGAGATACTTGGCACCAAAACACAGCAAAAAATTAGTACAATGAAGATTTATTTTCGGGACAAGCCACAAATATAAGCAAGGTACTGTTTACTTAACAACTCCAGCTTTTCCATATAGATAATGCAAAATTAAATAAGCTAGCATACCATGAACGCAGCAATTGTAGTCGTCAATTTTCTAACATTGCAAATCGCCGTAAGTAACCCGAGCACTCGAGGAACAATGACTTCTTCCAGCACATCTTCATCTTCATAGAAAAGAATAGTTGCATCAACTAATGAACATAGGTCGTATAGACGAAAGTCAACCATCAGGCAACGAGTAAAGTGGAGATGGATCAGATTTGCAGCATAAATTTTGGTCACACAACTGTGGACATCCGCAGGAGGCTCCATATATCGACTCTCAATTTTCAATCTCTTCAGTGTGGGAATACAAATCGTTATAGTCTTCAGATTCTCCCAACTACAATTCACCAAGGCCAACTCCTGAAGCACTGTGCAACTAGAGAAAAGATGTTGCGTGGAGTCATCATCTGAAAATGTAACTTCAGAAAGTTTCAAAGTCTTAAGGTTTGAGAATTGAATCAAACTTGGAACTTTCAAAGCCCCGTTCATCAATAATTTCAGCACCACAAGGGATTGACAAGTGAAAAGGCAGCAAGGCAATACGACCTGTGCTTTCCAAGGTAAAGACAGATTAAGCTCTTCAATGTTGTGCCTTGTCGAAGTAGAGATCCATGAATTAACATGAGATGAATTCACAAGTTCGTACGATTTAATTCTAAGACTTTTAATATCTGAAGCATCGTGAAGGGAAAGAACTCTTTCCACAAAATCCAAGAAACTCCAATCCTTTTTGCCAGACAGATGATACTTTTCCTTCAAATCAATGTTGGCGATAGAGGTCCACAAATATTCCCATTTGGTCGATAATATAGATGTTCGTATGGCGTCTTTGGTAGAGAGGAAGGAGAGGATGTGATGGAGAACATTTTCAGGCAAGCTGCTGATTATATCATTGCCCTCACCAACATTTTGTTCTTTCGGAAGCTCCATGTTTCCGGATGAATGAGGATGAATGTTATCATCCCTCTGTTGCTTTCTCTCTCCCATTGACCTCCTAAATAAAGGGATAAAGAAGTCATCGATCAAGAGACATGACCCAATGAAACGGAAAATGTGCAGAATTCATAACGAACAACAGATTGCTCAGACGGTTCTCAGGAAAACTACCCCGATAGAAGAATTTGCTTGCTGTTATCAAAATACAAGTACTAGCAAAGAAATGGTAAAAATGACAATAGCAATAACTTACAGATACTGATGATTAAACATTCTACATGAAAAATTTATACGGAAAATGGCCCAAAAACACATATAAGTACTCGGCTTTATATGCGTCTATATAGAACTATAGTGAGAAAACACGAACGTCAAGCCCTCATATCATCAAACTGAGCATATCAATCCCATAAAAATTCACCGTATTTAGTCCTAAAGGGAATTCAAAATCCAGGTCAATAACGATTAGCGGAAGTTCATACCTTCGAAACCCTAGAAACAGTGAGAAATGTAAATACGAACCCCGTCTATCGGAGCTCTGATGAAAGGACGAAGAGGGGTTTCCCCAACGCTCGAGTCTCGATGCACAAAGAAGATTGCATTTGTTAGTTTCGTGGCAAGATTTTATGGTTTCTGGATTCCTTTCGGCGAGACGAATCTAACGAGTATAAAATTATGGTCAAAAATCAAATTTTTTTGAATAAAGCCAAAATAGGTGGATTATTGGCTCTCGCCCAGAGGAATCCAGAAACTACAAAAAAAATTTGATACAAAACTAACAAATGCAAAAAAAAATTAAATAAAGACGAAACGAAAAAACCAATAATCCAAAAACCACTTTTAGGCCAAATTAGGCCTGAACTTTGAAATTCAAAAGATGGGAAGCCATATCTATTACTCTTCCTGGACTGCTATAAATAGAGCTAGAAGATTGAACTTTGAAATTCAAAAGATGGGAAGACATTGGCGTTGGCGGGAGATGGAACGTTTTTTTTTGATGGAACGTTTGAGAGGGAGAGAAAAGGTCTGCGTAGAAAATGAGGGCTTTCTTAAAGAAAACAATTTCCACGTGTTCTGAGTAGTTGACTTGGTCTCTTCCCAAGTTATAAAAAATCAAATGCATACATACATGTTCGGTCGGGTACGGGATACACGGGTTGGAATAGTATAAATTGGACAACCAAACCGAAAGTCAAAGTTTAAAGTATTCCAAATCTATTTTCGACCGATGTGTGTGGCAAAATCGACTACATGTCATCGGGTCGGGTGATCAATTTTTGGGGGTTTTCATTCACCCATAGAGCCTACTGATGGTAATACTCGGTGAGAAAGAATAAGGTGTCAGTAAAGTGAATTTCATTTCCATACTTGACGAGTGATTTGGAGAGGTTCCTTTCTTCTTCTTTTTTTCCCCCAAGTCACTTAATTCAAAAAGGAGCAGTGAGGAGCAAAAAGGGGTTGTGGCGGGGTGTTTTGGCTATATAGCTAAGCAGGATACATATGAACGTTACTCCCTCCGCCTCTTTTTAAGTGTGTTACTTCGTAAATCTAACTTATTAAAAAAAACATCATCATTACACATTTCACATCAATTTTTACCTCTTTTCAAAATTATCCTCCACTTTTACCCATTAACTCTTTTACCCACTAACTTTTCAAAAGGACAAAATGATAATCGTACAAACTTTTGCCCTTAACTTTTCAAAACACACTTAAGGGACATCCCAAAATAATAATGTCAACACTAAAAAAGGGACGAAGGGAGTGCATTATTTATATTAATGAAAAATTTTAGGAGATAGGAGTATTTATTCAAGAAAGACCAAATTAAATAGCCATCATGTTTGGGGAATCTACTTAAGTTCCCCTCCTACTGGATTGGAGTACTTAAGTTGGCATCCACAATACTCGCATGCGCGTGCACACATACAACTACTATGTTATTGTAATTAAGCTAGGTCAAGGGTATTTTTGTAATTTTACACCTATGGGTTATTCGGTAATTTTAATAAAGTTCGGGGTCAAGTAATCATTCTAATAAGTTTTAGTGTCAAAATCGTGATTTATTAATGTCTAGAGGTAAAATGGTAAATTTTAGCAAGTTAGGGTCAAAATAGTTTTTTTTTTTTTACCAAGTCTAGGTCTAAAAAGGATAAGTGTTCAAAGTCTAGGATAATTCTGCAATAGTATAAAAATTGTGGGATTAACTTATAATTTAGAGAAAAAACTCCTTGTAGTAATTTCATACCGTAAAAACTAAGGCCATTAGATGATTTCTTAATATAATTAGGGCCCATAAAAATTGTGGTGGATAATTCTAATCTATATAACAAAACAGCATTATTTGTCAATAAAATACTCCTCTCGAAACAAATCTCAACCATCCATTCCTTCAAATCCAACGGCCTAAATATATCTCTCTCACAAACTAACTTTTGAGTGACATTCCTGTAAATAACTCGCATGTTTAGGGCTGATTGGTTGCCCATTTTCCACCCTGGGATCCCTCTCTCTTCCAGAACACGCTGCTCTCCTCTCTCTCTGCCTCACCCCTCTCGACTCCACCCTTCTCTCTCTCTCTCTCTCTCTCTCAAATTTCAAATTCAAATTTGGGGAAGTTTCTATCCCCTCTGTCCCTCTCTCTCTCCGACTTCTCTCGAACATGGCATCACTTCCTCCATGATTGTGGAGGAAAAAGCTTGCAGGGGAAGGCCTAATATATTCTGAACAGTTAAGCCCTTCTTCCATGTGGAGGAAAAACCTAACGGTACATATATCCTCTTTCTTTTGATTTTTTGTGCTGATTGAAGTCTGCCATTTCGATTTACTCTCTATATTCTGATTGAAATCTTGAAGGGCAGTGGAGCAACTACCGATCTTGGTTTGCTTCGATTTGTTACATTTATCGCCAAAAACGGTAAGCCCTTTCTTTCTTACAAAAATCAGTTTTGTTTGTTTCATTTCATTTTTTTTTTTTTTGCTTGGTTTGCTTTGATTTGTTATGCTTCACTCTTAATCTAGGATTATTACCAGCTCGCCGCAACGTCTTCCTATCAAGATTCTCTCAAGGTTATTGAGGCCAATTTCATCGTCCCAATATACTGTGAGTTTATATCTCCAATTGATTTCTTTTGATTTTTTTTTTGGTCATGGGTTCATTTAATCTAACTGATAATTTGTGAAAATTCAAGTCTCTGTCATGTGGGTTGATAATCTGTTTGTCGTTCTTAATTATTGCCGGCTCCCATTGCTACTTGCATTTAATGTGTTCGATGAAATGTGCGAGAGACTCAAGTATGCATATCCCATCTTGCAGCTTCTCTGTGAGTGAAATGAAAAGGAGGAGAGAGTGTGAGGAAGAAAGGGTTTCAGACTTTCAGAGGCTCAAACCTGCAGAATCCGTCCCCCTCACTTTAAGCCGATTTCTACAAAATCTTAGAAAAATGAGGTACGTTAAATCATTCTTTTTCTACAAGTTGGCTGTCATTGTGCCTTATTCTAGCCATTTGGGTTCTTGGTTTGTTTCATAGATTGTTCACATCTCATTTTCCTTTCAGTAAATTCCGTATGTTTGTTAAGAGATTATGATATGATGGTGACTTGAATCATTGTATTAAAGCCCAATTCAACAGGTGCCAGAGGAAAATTAGTTTGAATGATTGTTTCAGTTCCATTTTGGTTAGTAAAGCATGAGATTTGAAACTCTTTTGTTTATTTTGTTTGCATTTACTCTTTTAAAAGAATCAAGGGCTTGGTTGTAAGTGGGGAGTTAGAGCACTAGGATTATGGTTTCATTTTCTTTTTACCATAATCGAGTTATTGTTTGGAAAATCTCTATTATTTTGATCTCTAAGTTATTTTCCTGTGTTTTTGTTCATGTTAGTCCCACTATTCTCAATCGCAGCATAATTGGTTCTTCGGTGCTCAGAGATATGAAAGGATTTAAAAAAGTTGCAGATATTCACACGTTTGCCGCAGGTATTTAAGTTTGTGTTTCTAATATGCTCAAAGATATATACAGGCTGTGTTTGGTTAGATAGTTTAGTTTAGTCTTGATGATGTCATCAGGTGTAGTGAGTGGAGAGAGATAGAGAGAGAAATGAGGAAAATGATGATGTCATCAAAACTAAAACTAAAACTAAACTGGGAAACGAACAGGGCCACTAAATTTTTCCGTTACTTTAATAAGAGCATTGATTATATTTTCTTTGAATTGTTTGAATTTAATACTGTTTTTTACTGAGTGTTTGAGTTTTTGCCATTCGGGGTGTCATGAAGAAGAGGACATGCCATTGTTATGGTTTCATTTTCTTTTTACCATAATCGAGTTACTGTTTGAAAAATCTCTATTATTTTGATCGCCAGCCCGTGGATTATAGCATTCAGTTTTGGAGCTTTACCAAAAGAATTTGAAACAACTATTTATAGGAGTGATCTGAAGAGGCATATATGTTTATTTATAGTAGTACATTTTTAGAGAATTCATTCTCATAACTTCCTACTTGGCAGCTCCAGTGGCGTCCCAACTCCCAAGTTACCCTTGCTTCACTTAGTATTTTGTTTCAAGAAGTCTGTAAGTTTCTTCTGCTAATTTGATATATTTGTTTTTGTCTATAGATGAAGTGGGAGTAACGAGGTCAACTACAACTCAAAATTGTTATAGCAGCAGTAGCAATGAAAGCACCCCGATGATGCGCGTGATGCAAACTATAAAGGGAAGAGAAAACTCAGCAAGCAGGAGAGGTTTGTCAATCCTTTATAGCATAAAAAAGTGTTTCTGATACATCAGGATGGGATGTATTTTGTTAAACTATTAGTTTTCTAATTGATACATGATATGGCAACCTGTTCAGATCACTATAGCTGACCACACATTAGCGCAAAGAACTTGGTGTTCACAAGTTGACTTACTTTAGATTTATGAAGTGATTTCCTGTTTTTTGTTGGCTCATGTCATTCTCTTTAAGTTGAGGGCTGACCACGCATTAGCACAAAGAACTTGGTGTTCACAAGTCAACTTACTTTAGATTTATGAAGTGATTTGCTGTTTTTTGTTGGCTCATGCAGTTCTCTTTAAGTCGAGGGCTAGATATATATGCTGTGACTGTGAGTAATTATGAACTATCGACGTTGCTTGGTAAATCCTTTTCTATTGGATTGTGCTGAAATTTTTGGCAGTGTTTGGTAGGTTAGAGTGATAGACATGGTTACAACTACAAGGCTGAAAACTCAGACATGTCAGATTTTAGCATAGAAAAAAATGAAACTTCTGTCTATGGAATTTATAACTACTACTATGTCTATCGGCGTTGCCACCGTAGCCAATGACTACTTACACATGAAAACCAAGTCAAACCAAGTCGTGATTCATGGATCCTAACTATTGAATGGACTCAAGTTGACTCTCAAGGTCTTTTAGAAGGTACGTTAAGTTCCCAATGTTTTTCTATTTATATTCCTACGTTCATGATTAGGAGTAATGGGTACTCACACGCCTTTTCGTGAGAATCAAATAGGTTTGGCTTTGTGATTCCTTGAGAATCAATTAATTATTTGCAATTAATTAATTTCACATGGGTATTCTGTACTCAAAGGCATGGGTAGTGGGTACTCACCTTTTGGTTTTTGTGAGAATCAATTAATTTCTCTCTCAAGTCTCAATATCGACCCTGAGACTCTCTCTCTCTCTCTCTCTCACTCTCAATGACTGAGGTATTCTCTCTCTTTCTCTCTGATTTGTTCATTTTGGTTTTGTGATTCCGTTTTGGGACTCAACAGTCATTGAATGAAGTTTAAATACTTTTGGATGTTTTTTCCTTTCATTTTTCCTTTATAGTTTAATGAAGAACTGTCATCAACGAGAGTGGCAACAGACTCCATATATTCTTCGACAATCAACCTCCACCCATCCTACCGATTTCCTCTTCTTGGAGCTCCTTGCCGACATCCCTCTGTTGGAATAATAGGTAAATAAAGCTTGGTGCGATTTGTGTTGTTTGAAACTTAGTGAACTGTTCATAAGATGTCAAGATTGTTGTTCCAGATTATGTTACTCTATTCGTCTCTTTCATAAGTGTTTACTTTGCCATAATTTCTTTCATTTCCAATTTGTACAGTACTGACACCGGGTGTAGAGAGCCATGGTGGTGATGATCGGCAGCCAATAGAATAAAATAGGAGTATTAGTTAGGATGAACAATTCGATAAATGAAATAGTTTCTGCTTGAATGAAATATTTTGGGAGTAAATAGATTATGAATGTCGGAAACTGTGCTTGGAAGAGAGCAGTGGTTATTTGAGTTTTGTTTAGAATGTAATGCATCGTGTTTGAATATTTAAATTGATCACTTGGATGTTAGTAGCAAGCTTCGTTTTATTTTCTTTTTAATTAAATTCAATTACTGAACCTTTTTTTCTTTTGAATACTAGGTGCTTATGATTCAATT
>CM029270.1:6798374-6979107 GCA_016920895.1 Vaccinium myrtillus
TGTTAACCTTTGCCTTATTATACTCAACTCTTTTTTTGTTTTTTAGGAAATTGTTTACGTGGTAAATAGCAAAACCGAAATTCATCAAGTTGAGCTTGGATGATTTTACTGATGCTTGGAATTAATGCTTGGGATATTTATATAGACCATTGTTTTTTGGAATTTTGAGGAAACTCCCTGATGCATTTGTTTGAAATTCTTGCATAGACTTAGTCCAATTTTGGTTAGCCTATTGTATGGTTGTTTTCTCCGGCCTTTTTCCTTTTCCTTTTCTCCTTCTAGCAATTCGTTGGAATTTTTATTTGCCTCTACCAGACACGTGTTTGGTCGTTGGCTTTTTATTACCTTTGATGTACCTTTCGTTGAGTTTTAAAAAAACAATTATTGCCAATAAAAAATGTTGAGTGCAAATCACGTCGACACAACGTGCCTTTAGGCACGGGCTTTTTTTTTTCTCAGAATTTATCTTTGGCATGAATGCCCTTGCACAGCAGTTTATGTATTTTTTCTTCATTGCCCAGTCAAATTTAGGCACGGGTTACTACCTTGACTGGTATAACAATAGCATGCTAATGCAGTTCCATCTTCTTACAATTCCCTTTGAACTGTCTAAGTACGGCTATTGGTTTCAGTGGAGTGCTTAAGATGAGAAAGTTGGAGGTATTCCAGGATTTTACGCGTAGTTTATAGAGTGGACACCAAATTTTGTCGCGCGCTGTGCCTAAAGGCACGGGCAATCCCTATAGTTCTATAATCCTTAATGAAGAACCCATTTGTACTTTCTCTCTCTAGAATTGATGTTCTCCCATAATGCAAGCTTTTTCCCCCCTCTTAACTTCTGCAAAATTTGCAAGTGAAATGGGAAGACGTTTTTGAGTAAATTAATAGAGCAGAAGAAGGTTTGCATGTGGGGCAAGCGTCAAGGTTTGTGGGAGACAGTGATGATAGTCATAATTTAGCTTGCGATAGATGAAAGCAGAGAGGTTTTCTGTAGATTTGCAGCTTGTAAAAGTAGTATAAGGACTCATCAAGCTGGAGCGGTGGGTGTTGAGCCGGTTTAATTAGTTGGTCCAATATTTCTTTCTTTAGTGCACATGCTATTATACATAAAAAAATAATGTTTTGTTATATAATATAATGACTAGAAATCTAACCATAGTTTTTTGTTAGTAACGTATGCTTAGGTTAAGTCTAACCTAGAATAAATGGTCTAGGTAGTGGTCTAGTCAAAATTAAATTTGGTCAAGTCAAAGTAAGTCAATATTAGCCGATGGTCAAAAGTCAAAATTCAATTTAAGTCTAAATTACGAAATTAAACATTAGAATAAGATTTAAAATATTCCTAATATTTATTTAAAAAATTGAAATATTACATTCCGTACCTGCAGAGAAAATGGTATGCTGTCCCGTACGAAATTGACACCTTTGTTTAGGTCCTTCAAACAATAGATATATATGATTACATGTTCTATAGAATTAGTTATATCATTTTTCACAATAGATATATATGATTACATGTTCTCTCTCTCTCTCTCTTTCTCTCTCTCAACATGTACTTATTCTTCTCTGTCTACGTGAATCTATTAGAGAGTTATTACAGTCGCAATCCCCCGCTAATGAAATCGAACCGCTTGGACATTATAACGCAATATACGATGGAGTAACTTCATTTATATGATGAGATGCTAGAGTTTTGCTTAATTTATCAAAGGGTCTTCCATGTATGCCATTTTGTTGCTCGCTTTTTAGTACACTTCCTTTGGCTAGCAAATTTAGAATCTGTCATTTTCTATACATTGTCTCACCCTTCGATTTGGAGAGACACGGATTAACTCATTTGATTTTGAGTCTCAGTTTCGTCCCTTTTGTTTCAATTGTAACCCCGATATTTGGTTTATGTACTGATTAGATCCAATAGATAACGCCTGCTTCCCAAACGAACAGAAAAGTTCTGAATGAAAGACAATTTTGACATTTAGGGCTTTTCCCTCCGGAATTCACTACTAGGCCCCATTTTTCCTAATTTTTTGATAGTTTTGTTCGTCCCTTCTAAATTTGTTAGATTTGCATTACGTTTTTTTGTAATAATTACGCTCTCGACAAGAAGTGTCTAAAACATAAAAACTTTTGTCCAAAAGGAGAAAAAAAATTCCCTAAATATGAAAAGATATAAAAAGTTGATAATTTTTTCTCCAAAATATCTTTTTATATGAACTTTTTAAACTTTGGTCTCCATTTATACTTTCCTGATTCATCTCATCAAGATAATTAATTCCAAAATTGCAACGAAAAGCTAAACAAAAATCACAAAAAATAAGGGAAATGATAATGCCAAAATCATTTTTGTTTGCGCCAAAATTGTAGTGCATAAAGGGCTTGTACCTTGCACATGGTACAAGATTTTCAAGCAATACAATTTTGGCACAAACAAAAACGGTTTTGGCATTAGCACCACCCAAAAATAATACTAGACCAAAAAAAATTTAGGAAGAATAAAGCCTAAACCCCACTACTTTGTTATTTTATATGGTGTATAGTTTTGTTAATATTTTGAAGGAAAAGGCCCTAAAATGTCGAAAGTGTCATTCATTAGTCATTTTTCCGTTAGTTTGGGAAGCGGACGATGGTTGTGTTTGGTTTGGGTTTTGATAATGATTGAAGAGAAAAATAGGGATAATAATTAAAAATATGGGTTAATGATTAGAGAGAGATAGAGAAAAAATGAGAAAATATTTGAAAATGAGGATAATAATTAGATAATAATTGAGAAAATCGGGTCTTAAAACCCAAAACGAACAAGGCCGATATCTCTTGGACAGGAAAACAAAATTCCTGTATTAAAAGCGTTAGTATTGAAACTAGGGGGATGAAGCAGAGATTCTGTTGAAACTAGAGGGATCCAAAAAAAAAAATAAAAAAAAGAGAAGAAAAAGGCGGTTAGAGGGACGGGATTCGACCGGCCGAGTCGGCTTTGTTTGGTAACCGAACAAGGTGGACGTGGTTAGAAGCTGATAACTGCGTCCGTAGATTTGGGGGGTTCTTGAAATTGGGAAAGTGGTAGCGGTGAACTGGTGAAGGATGGATCCTCGTGTCTGGCACAAAGTCGCTGCTATTTCTGGTATTCTCACTCGCTCTCGCTCTCTACATGCACACATAGAGATACAATCAGAAGTGAATTTTATGCATCTGTAGGATTTAGTTGACAAAACCCTTTTTTTGTTTCAAAAAACTTGAAAACAAGAGTAGCTGCTCTTGGGTTTGGGACTTATGGTGCTCATGCCTTCAAACCCCAAAACCCCACTTACAAAGAGGTTTTGTTTTCCCCCTCTCTTTCTTTTTTTCTTTTTTTTACTTGGAATTCCTTCATCTACATGTTTTGTTTACAACCTTTTTGTTGCTAATTCAATTTGAAGGTTTGGCACACGGCATCTCTCTACCATTTGGTTCACACTGCTGCTTTGGTTGCTGCTCCTATCACCAAAAACCCCAACATTGTGAGCCCCTAATTGTTCATTAGTTTTCCAATATATGAATGCGTACATGCAAATCATGTTCAATGAATGTAATGTCATATTGTATTTGGTTTGCAGTTTGGAGGCCTTTTGACTACTGGAATTCTGGCATTCTCCGGAACGTAAGTGCCGCTATCTTTTCCTTGTTATCCGTAATGGTAGAAAGGGCTTCTTTCAATTGATAGAACTAGTTCTCTAAATTGCATTTTGATTGGTTCATTTGAATTTTGAAGTTCATATAGGAGTATCCTTCATTATAAGCTTTGCCCAGAACATAAGTATCCCTTATAACTAGTCAATTTCCTGTTTTGTGAGGGACTTACTATAATTGTACTCCCCTGTCCCTGATTGTTAGTCTCTTTTGGAAGCTCAAAGAAAACTCTTGTTCTGGGTTTTGGCCACTCAGCAATGAATATATACACTATCGGGATGAGCAAGTCATTCATAAATCCGCCTTTCTATGCGACATTTGTTATTGAAGTGTTATACCCTGATCATTGACTTGAATACCTTTTTCCCTTTTCTTTTCATATTAGAAAACCAACCCAGAAATGAAATGATGGTGTCTCCTTACTTTTTCGATACAAAGCGCAATGATGACACCGCTTAATAAGTTAAAATTTCCTAAAATGACTAACAATTGGGAATGGAGGTTTTAAGTAAATTTCCTAAAATGACTAACAGTTGGGAATGGAGGTTTTAAGTCTTACATCCAAGCCTATGTCCTCTTTTGCTGGTTTGATAGTCCATAAAAGCATATGTTGATGAGAAGGAAGTCTAGGGTTTGTCCCCTAGGAAACATGTTAAATCAGACAAAGCAATTGAGAGGCAAAAAGTAGGGTTCTCTTCTCATTACTCTGTTACTTATACAAGAGAGGAAAAATACATAATGATCCTAAACTATCAATCTAATTACATGAGATAACTAGTACCCTAATTACACAAATTACATAATACACCCGTAACTTAACACTCCCCCTCAAGTTGGTGCGAAGATATCAATCAAGCCCAACTTGAACACAATGGGGTGGAAACTCTTGCTGCCAAGCCCTTTGGTGAAAATGTCAGCTAATTGATTTTCGGATCGCACAAAAGGCATACATATCAATCCCGTGCTCAACTTCTCTTTGATGAAGTGTCTGTCAATCTCTATATGCTTCGTTCTGTCATGTTGAACAGGATTGTGAGCAATGTTTATGGCGACTTTATTGTCATGAAGAGAGTTTCATAGGACCACTATCAGAAATTCCCAAATCATTTAACAAGGTTTGGAGCCACAGGAGCTCACAAACACCATGAGCCATAGCTCTATACTCAGCTTCTGCGCTAGACCTGGCCACCACTAATTGCTTCTTACTTCGCCAAGTAACCAGATTTCCCCCAAGGAAAGTGCAGTAGCCAGAAGTAGAGCGTCGATCATCCTGAGAACCCCTTGACCAAGATCAAGTAAATGCCTCCAACCGCAGGTGACCATGATTAGAGAACATAATTCCTCTCCCTGGTGCTGATTTGAGATACCTCAAAATGCGATAAACTGCATCCAGGTGTGAAGTACGAGGATCATGCATAAACTGACTAACAACGCCTACTGCATAAGTAAACTCGGTCTAGTGTGAGCCAAGTATATCGTCGACCCCCCGGGTCGGTATCTGGTATCTTTCTTATCGCGCTCCCTGCGTCCCCACTAAGCTGATGATTCGCGTCAATAGGAGAATCTGCAGGTCTGCAACCCAACATACCTGTTTCTTCCAAGAGATCAAGTATATACTTCCGTTGGGAGATAAAAATACCTCCATCAGACCGCGCCACTTCCATACCAAGAAAGTATTTTAGCGATCCTAAATCCTTAATCTCGAATTCTTGGGCCAGACTAGACTTGAGCTTAAAAATCTCATTCGCATCATTACCTGTCATTATTATATCATCAACATAAACAATAAGAATGGCAATCTTACCATCACCTTTCTTGATGAACATAGTATGATCTGCATGGCTCTGTTTGTATCCAAACCTCAACATAGCCTTCGAAAACCTGCCAAACCAAGCTCTAGGTGACTGCTTCAACCCATAAAGAGCCTTTTTCAGTCTACACACCTTTCCCTCAGTCTGAGATGAAGAGAAACCCGGTGGGATAGCCATATACACCTCCTCCTCTAACTCACCATGTAGGAACGCATTCTTCACATCAAACTGTTGAAGAGGCCAATTCAAATTGGCAGCGCAAGAGAGTAACGCTCGCACAGAGTTCATCTTTGCTACAGGGGCAAAGGTCTCCTCATAGTCAATACCATAGGTTTGAGTGAAACCCTTGGCAACAAGTCTAGCCTTGTATCGCTCAACCGTACCATCAAGCATTCTCGTTTAACAAAGTGAATACCCACTTACATCCCACCTGTTTCTTCCCCTCCCGGAAGTGACACTAGCTCCCAAGTACCGTTCTTTTTCAAGGCCGTCATCATCTCCTCTACCATAGCTCCTTTCCACTTAGGTACCATGAATGCATCCCGCCAGTGTGGAATAGATATAGAAGAAAGAGACGAAACAAAGGCAAAGTACGAAGGAGATAAACGATCATAAGAGACAAACTGGGAGATGGGATGTTGAGTACATGATCTAACACCCTTTCGAAGAGCAATAGGAAGATCATCAGAATTATCAAGAGGAGGTTCAATGAGAGAAGAGTCATTACGGATGAGTCACTTGGAAACACAGGAACCGGAGTAGGAGAGTGTGGTTGGCAAGGTGGTATCACACATGAGGACTTTCCATGTTTTCTGCTGTAGGTCTTGAGGTTAGACCTTTGCAGTCGGTGTATATGTTCCTCATCATCACCACCTGTGTCACGAGTTGCTCTTTCGACAGATATTTGTTCCTTTCTAGACTTTTCTTTCTCCCCCTCACCATGATTATAAAACAGTTGCTCCCCCTCACCATAAAACATCTCTTCCTCTTGGCTATGCCCCCGAAGAGATGGAGTGGAGGGAAAAAAAGACTGTTTCCCAAAACGAGACATCCATAGAAACAAAAACTTCCTAGATTGAGGATCATAACATTTATAGCCCTTTTGGGTAGGAGAGTACCCAATGAAAACACATTTGTGAGCTTTAGGACCTAATTTGCCACCAGAGGGGTGAGGTGCATGAACAAAACATACACAACCAAAAACTCGGGGGGACAGATTAGTGACCCGAAAACTGCTAGGAAGACACTCAAGGGGAGTTTTAAAGTTAAGAACACTGGATGGCATGCGGTTAATAAGATATGCTGCAGTCAAAATGGCTTCTCCCCTCAAATGTTTAGGAACATTCATGGTGAATAACAGTGAGCGAGCGAGCTACCTCGCCTAGATGACGATTTTTGCGTTCAAAGAACTCCATTTTGTTGTGGAGTGTCAACACAAGTCGTTTGAAAAAGAATACCATGATCATCTAAAAAGCCGAAAACTCTTATCGATGTATTCGGTGCCATTATCACTCCGAAGAATTTTAATACGCATATCAAACGAAAGCGACCCATTGCATGAAAAGATTGAAAACAGGAAAACACGTCACTTTTCGATTTAAGTAAATACACCCAAGTAACACGAGAATAATAAATCAATAAAAGTGACAAACCACCGAAAACCTTTAAGAGATGGAACAGGGGAAGGACCCCAAACATCGAATGAATAACCATAAACGGAGAATCACTCCTTTTATTAATAGGTGCATAAAAAGAACGTTTATGTTTACCAAGCTCATGAGCTTCACCAAAAACCGACTCTAGAACAATTTTTAACTAAACTAGGGAAAAGTTTCTCTAAAACCCCAAAGGAGGGATGACCCAATCTACGGTGCCACCGATGTAACATAAAAAATCGAACTCGTATCGCATGCAGAGCTAGACCACATGACAAAGGTGGTGGAGGTGCAGATTCCAAGAAATAGAGGCCACCATGTGCTCTACCACCGCCAATCACTTTCCCCGTACCCAGTTCCTGAAAAACACAATGAGTAGGAAAAAATATCACAGAACAATTTGCAGAACGAGTGAGACTATTAACAGACAGAAGATTAGTGGCAAAATTTGGAATATGTAGAATTGAAGAAAGAGAAATAGAGGGAGAATAGTGAATGGAACCTTTCCCTGCGATAGCAGAGAACGACCCGTCCGCTATTCTGACCTTATCCTTACCCGAACAAGTAGAGTAAGAATCAAATACAGAGGAACAACCTGTCATATGATCTGAAGCACCAGAATCTATAATCCAAGGGATAGTAGAAGAGGCAGTGAACGCATTTGATGAGATACCTGTGTGAGCAAAATAGGATGAAGTGGGAGCTGCTGTGGAAGAGGAAGCTGTGGTAGATGGAGAATCAGCCCGAGCCATAAGGCGCCTGAGAGCTTGCATCTCCCCCTGAGAAAAACCACCAGTATGATCCGAAGTCACCTGAGCCCCAATACTAAATCCAGAGTCAGACGAGATAGCACCCGCAGAGTCTGAGACATGAGCCTGGGCCTGAGAACGTACTGTACCACGACCACGGCCACCGCGTCCACCCCCTCGCCCACGAGGGGGGCGGCCATGTAACTTCCAGCAAAAATCCCTAGTGTGACCAGTGTTGTGGCAATAATCACACTGAAGTGACTCACGATCACCAGACTGTGACTTACCACTCTGTGACGTAGGAGTAAACCCTCTGCTAGAAACAAACTGACCCTGAGGACTCGCAACCAAGGCTGAGCGATCAGAAACAGGAGTATGCACCATAGCACCCCGCCTGCTCTCCTCCTGCTGAACAATAGCAAAAGCTTCACCCAGAGATGGAACCGGAATACGACCCAACACCTGCACTCTAATCGGATCATACTCCATATCCAGGCCAGCAAGAAAGTCATAAACACGCTCTTTCTCCAACCTCTGCAACCATTTTGCAGCATCCGCAGTACACACAGCCTGAAACCCCTGATAATGATCAAATTCCTGCCACGCACCACACAACTCTGAATAATAAGCGGCCACAGATCGATGATGCTGATCCAATGTACGGAGTCTCTTTCTCAACTCAAAACACTGAGCATCATTACCCTGAAGAGAATACGTTTGGGCAGCTGTAGTCCAAACCTTATATGGAGTATCAAGAAGCAGGAAATTATGGCGAATCTCAGCCTTCATAGAATTAAACAACCAAGTCATGACTAAGGATTTCATAGAGATAAATTTTTTAAGTGCAACAGTTTCAGCTTCGGCAGGTTGTGTAACAGTACCCTCAATAAACTCTGACATGCCTTTGGCTTCAATAGCCAAAGTGAAAGTGCGAGACCAAACTAAAAAATTGGATCCATCCAACTTAACAACACAAATATCCAGCGGAGCATGTTCCAATTGCCTATCAAATTGCCCTGACACTTCCTTAGTACCAGAAGTTTCAGTCTCAGTAATTTTTGAATCAGAATCAGAAGACATAGTGAAATCAAAATAGAGAACGGTAAAAGTTGCTGGAAATAACTCAAACGGCAAGTAAAGAATGGGTTTCAAGGTTACCCAGTGCCAGAACAGCAACAAATAGTGACTTTCAAACTTACTCAAAAGGATTCAATGAGTACCCAGTGGTTTCGAACACTGTAGGGACACAAAACGAGAAGCCAGGGTATGGTTGAGACCAAGAAGTGAGTCACCAGTTAGTTCCGAAGCAAACCCAGTTGATTTCTTGGTTGAACAGTGCGTTTTGAAGAAGACCCAGTTGATTTCTTGGTTGAACAGTGCGTTTTGAAGAAGACCCAGTTGATTTCTGGATCAAACAGGGTCGGTAGGGGGTTCGCCGGACTTCGGCTATGTCGCCGGACGTCGGCGACTACTGTACGGTGGTCGGCGAGCCTCGCCGGAGGATGTACAGTGGTCGTCGGAAAGTTTGTCGAGATCTGACGTGGCAACGATGAAGACCCAGTGTTGATAGCAACCAGCGTGATGGGTTTAGGCTCAGAAAAACCTTCGTGCGATTGACAGAGAGTTTGAGAAACTGATCTTCGTACACGATTGACTTTGGTTATGGTGAAGAGAACAAAACTCGACTCACAATATGGTGGAGAACACTCACACGAACAGAGTAGCGGCTGGATCTACCGCTCTGATACCATGTTAAATCAGACAAAGCAATTGAGAGGCAAAAAGTAGGGTTCTCTTCTCATTACTCTGTTACTTATACAAGAGAGGAAAAATACATAATGATCCTAAACTATCAATCTAATTACATGAGATAACTAGTACCCTAATTACACAAATTACATAATACACCCGTAACTTAACAAAACACTGTGTAGATTACATTTTCGTGAGAAATGTCAGAACATTTCTACAACTTCCAGCTTTCAAAATTTAACAACAGTCGAATATTTAGACAGTACCTATTCTAATACGAGATTTTGCTTTCAGAGTTCTATAAACTTTGTCAAAGCTTTTCTCATGGTCAGTGGCAAAAAGCCAAAGCCAAAGCCAAATTTTTGCATGTTAGGCAAGCAAAATGCCTCAAGTTGGCAGTGTTGCTCCATCGATACCAAATGTAATTTGTGTCTTCCTCACAAAATGTCAAATGGAAAAGTTAGTTGTGGGTTCCATAAAGAAGAAATAGAGAGAAATTATGCGGCAGATCTAGCAAAGGCAAACCTTGTGGCAGATTTGACAATGCCATTTTTAAGCATGCTTTTGGCAGACCTTTCGGGTAGCGGTCTGCATAGGTCTTGTATAATTTGGCTTTGACAGCCCTTATGGCATGTCATTGGAGAGTGGAGACGCCCTAAGGACATTGGAACTTCTTCATGCAAGCTTCATACAGATTTTTTTGTCCAAAACATGATAGAGAGTTGCAGCGCCGTGATTAGCCACTAAATCTAGAGGCTTCAATACACTTATACGTTTTCGTTTTATTTAAGTGGCTTTATTTTGAAAACAATAAAAAAAAAACTCTGTTCGTCCAAAATGTAATTTTTGGTTATTTTGATGAGAATTAGGATCCATCATAACTTGAGTGCCCTTTTGCTAAACGGCTTTTTTAGCCATAGAAATTATATTTGTTACAGGCAATCAGCGAGACTATATTGTTTCTGAATTACTGGAAAACTCAGCGTCAATCTTGCTCGTGTCAGCTTTGAATGGTCAGCTGTAATCAATATGGCAATAGCTAATGGACAGATACTAGGGGGAATAACAGAGTCATGGCTCAGGATGGGAGGGATAACAGAATGGATCTCTTTAGTTGCTTGAGTTTTGAATTTTTCACCCAGAGGGGTGCTAGCAATCTTGAGGGGATGATCTGATTGCATGTGTAACTTATTTGAGCAGTCCTTATTATTCGTATGACTTGGATTAACTGAGTGGCATCATTATGTGAGTATGTGTTCATGTCTAATTGTTGGATCCATTAAATGCTGATGTCAAGCACACACAGACACGACAATTTTCATACTCATCAGTGTAATTTTTTCCTTATTCTTTTAGGTTGAATGGTGTTTACAAGGTTCCAGATAGCTCATGCATAGTATCAGAGTTTATTGCTGTTATTGCATTGTAATATAGTTAAACAAATTGTAAATATGCTCATGCTGAATGTCCTACTACAAAGTCTTACACAGCCTATTCACTTGCCCATGTATCTGGTCTCCGAAACCGATACATTGGGTACTTTCAAGAGTCCATGAAAGGGTATGCTGACAGAGTACAAATATATAGCATCTACTTGTAAGGTCTTGTGAATTTTGAGTGTATTTTTTTTTTTTTTAAGCTTTAGGTGTAGCAAAGGGAAAATGTGCTATGACCACTTGGGCGAAATGATGTTCTCTTGTAATTTAAAAACAGTTTCCCGATTGAAGATACCATTGCGAGTTTCTCATATTATTTTGTTAGCTTAGTAGAATTATCATCCACCGATTTGTGAATATTTAGTATATGTGATTAGACAACAAATTTAGCAATACTTTGTGAGTTTTTGCAGGTGTTATGCTGTGGCATTGCTCGAGGACAGAAAGTACTCCACCTTAGCTCCATTTGGTGGTTTTGCATTTGTTGCTGCTTGGGCAAGCTTGTTTTTCTAAGATCTTTGGAGAGTTGAATGAGTTCTATTTGAAAACTCATGAATGAAGAGAGCATTGTTGTGACGGTGTGGAATCGAACCCATGTATGAATCTGCTCTTGTAATTCCTTCCTTTACTAACTGTTGCAATGTGGCGTTCAATTTTTCTGATGTAAATCTCAATAAATTTTTACCATGTTTGTTGAAAATTTGGATTCTATTTACCGTTCCAATTGTATAGAAACTCTCTAAAAATTGAAATCGCAATCATCCCAGTGCGGCTTAGAGTTGCAGGAAATTCTTGATTCAGCTAAATTTTTGATGCAAACACATCCTCAATCGTGCAATCAGTTGGACGATCACAAGGAACCAACACTAATGCTCGCTTCCCACGACCCGGATGAATCATTAATAAACCAAATTCCCTAAAAAAACTTATTTCCTTTCATCTGAACTGCACGTACTAATTCAGAATATGGAAGCTAGTTTACCTCGATTAAATTGGGCGCAAAATCCCATATAAAATGGTCAAAGTCACTATTTTAGAGCTTCTAACTTGTAGGAGTAGAACACAACCATTTTTGGCTCTTTTGTAGAAGTCTTTTGCCGTGTGTTGACCGCTTCGTTACAAGTTTGAGTGACGAGCTTTTTTGGAGTGATTAACTCCAGTTTTTCTAACTGGTCCCCCTTAGATATAATGAATCGCTAACGCACTGAGTCCACATATGTGATTGAAGAGTTCAAATGGATAGAGTTACTGAATCCACAAGTTTCTCTCGGAAAGGGACTAGATGTGATTGAAGACATTTCTAGGGCGTCCAATAGCATTAATTTGAAGTAGAGATCCTACTTTAAAAGCACATCATAACCATAAGCTTGTTCACCCAACATTGCTAAACTAGAGTTGGTTATACGTCATGGGTTCATCTTTGCATCTTCACATGTTGCTGATCTTGTGTTGTTTTAATCTTAGTATTTTGACAAACTCTTACTCTTCTACGAAGCCACTATGCCACGAAGATGAGAGATCAGCCTTGCTGCAGTTCAAAGATAGCTTTTTCCTCAAGGAGTTTGCTTCTGTTGACCCTTCTGCTTATCCAAAGGCTGTGTCATGGAAGCTCGATGGAAATATTAGCGATTGCTGCTTGTGGGATGGCGTGGAGTGTGACCATGACACTGGTCAAGTGGTTGGTCTCGACCTCAGTAGCAGCTTCCTCTACGGTTCTATCAACTCCAACAACAGCCTCTTCAGCCTTGTTCACCTTCAGCAGCTAAACCTCGCTGACAATGACTTCAACTACTCTCAAATTCCAATCGGTATTGGAAATCTTTCGAAACTAAGAAGTCTCAACCTACACAATTCTTCTTTTTCAGGTCAGATCCCTTCAGAGATCTCGTCTCTTTCGAAATTGACTTTCCTTGATCTATCTGGATACTTTGACGGAGATCATACTAAACAGCTCTTGAAACTTGAAAAACCCAACCTAAGAGACCTAGTTCAAAACCTAACGTACCTGAAAGTACTTGACCTCAATGGGGTGAACGTATCTTCTACAATTCCAGGTGCTTTATCGAATATGACCTCTCTGACAACTCTTAGTCTTAGGAGTTGTTTGTTGTATGGTCAATTCCCAATGGGCATCTTCCGTCTGCCGAACCTTCGGCTTTTATGTGTGTCAAGCAATGAAAACCTATTTGGTTATCTTCCAGAATTTCCACGCGGTAGTCCGCTTGAGGAATTGTTGATTGCACGGACAAGTTTTTCTGGAATGCTACCAACTTCAATTGGCAATCTTACCCAGCTCACGGATCTGGTTGTTACTGAAAACAATATGTGGGGACAGATTCCTTCATCAATAGCAAACTTATCAAAAATCACCAACTTAGGACTAGGCGGTGGTACTTTTGATGCAGGAACACTACCTTTCCTACTCGGAAAGCTATCAAAACTCACTATATTACACCTTACTAATACAAATATAAGTGATCATGTATTCCCGCTGTCTATTGCTAACCTGACCCAGTTATCTGTGTTGGCTCTCGACAATAATGAGTTACTTGATAAAATCCCTTCTTGGCTTCCGAATCTCACAAGATTAACCGATCTACAACTTACAGAAAACCATATATATGGCACAATTCCAAGCTGTATCTCTCAACTCAAGCATCTTGAATTTCTTGCTCTTTCTACAAATAGCTTGAGTGGTAAAGTCAAGCTAGACATCTTTCAAAATCTCAGAAACCTTACTGTATTGGATTTGTCAGACAACAAATTAACGGTGCTCGCAACAAACAGTACCAACAATACTCTACCAAAATTCCTAGGTATAGGATTGGCGTCATGCAAGTTGAAGGAGTTCCCTGATTTCTTGCGGTTCCAAGATGAATTAGGATTCCTTAATTTGGCCGATAATAGTATTCATGGCAAAATACCAACTTGGTTGTGGTACACAAGTAAAGAAACAATGAGATATATCGACCTTCAAGGAAACTTTCTTACAGGATTTGAGCAGCATCCAGAGATGATTCCTTGGATAACACTACATTACCTAGATTTCAGCTTTAACAGGCTGCAAGGACCGCTCCCACTTCCACCATCGTCAATCATTTCTTATAATGTCGCTGGTAATATACTTACCGGAGAAATCCCACCATCATTCTGCCAAAATAGTGCTCTTTATGCGGTTGACGTGTCTGATAATTGTTTAAGTGGGGCCATTCCTCAATGCTTGGCAAGTTCTACAAGTGATTCTTTGTTGCTTCTCAATCTTAGTAGCAACAATTTTCAAGGTCCTCTTCCCCAAATGTTCACGATGGGAATCAAGATGATTGACTTGAGTCAAAATCAATTGCTTGGGGGGGTACCACGTTCATTGGCTAATTGTACAATGCTTGAAATTCTCGTTCTTGGAGATAATCAGATCGAGGACACTTTCCCCTTTTGGTTGGGAGCTCTTCCTGAGTTACAAGTTCTTGTTCTCCGATCTAATAGATTCCATGGTGCCATCGAGAATCCTAAAACAAATTTGAGGTTTCCGAAGCTGCGGATCATTGACCTCTCTCACAATGGTTTCTCAGGTACATTGCCATCGGAGTACTTCCAGAATTGGAATGCAATGAAAGTGGTCGCGAAAGGGAACTCAAGATATATGCAAGTAGTGAAAATCACATATTCTTTTGGGAAGGGAGAGTTAAGTAATTTTAAGCATTATCCCTATTCGATAACAATATTTAGCAAAGGGACAAAAAGGTTTTATGAGAAGATCCAAAGTGTGTTTGTTGCTGTTGATCTTTCGAACAAATATATTGGCGCGAAATTCCAGAATCACTTGGAAGTCTCCGTGGACTTCAACTGCTAAACATTTCCAAAAATAACCTCACTGGCATCATCCCATCATCCTTTGCAAATCTAACAGATTTGGAATCGTTGGACATGTCTCAAAACCTCCTCTCTGGAGAAATCCCTCAGCAGCTAACCCAACTCACTTTCCTTTCAGTTTTGAACCTTTCTCATAACCGTCTCACGGGCCCCATACCTCATGGGAAACAATTTGATACGTTTGACAATAGTTCATATGGTGGGAATATGGGATTGTGTGGTGTCCCTCTAACGATGTTATGCGGGAATTCACAAACGTCACAGTGGCACACAGCTCGCAAGTCAATGATTTAGAGTTTTCTATTGGTATTTACTGGGTGGTCATAATCCTCGGATATGGGAGTGGGCTGATAGTTGGGCTGGTTATTGGGCACACGCTCACCACAAGGTATCATGAACATTTTGTCGCGATCTTTGAAAGGGGAAAGAAGACTAGGAAGATGCAGAAAAGGAAGGGGCGAAGAAACTAATCTATTAGCCGTGTCTATAGACTATACTATATTGTTTGTCCATGTGTGTGCTCTTAGCTTTTAAGAAGTGATTTTCATGATGTTTGTTATTTTTAAGTTTTCTTTCCAGTGATTCCTACATCATCCGATGGTTGTTTACTTTGTAGCTTAGTTTATGTATTCTTCATTATGGCCTTATAAGTTATCACTCATGATCTGAAAGTACGGACCCTTGTGCTACTTTGTTACTTGGTCTCTGTATTCCTCTTGGTAACCAATTTTGATGAAGTAATTACCAATATTCAAGTTGATTGAATCAACAGATCAAAGTACATTCCGATGATTATAGAAAAATTAATTACCTTTTTGTTTTTGTAACAAAAAAAAAACATAAGCTGGTTGTTAGCATTGTACATTTACTATGGGCATGAGGGGTGGGTACCGAAAATCTATTTCGTATAGAATAAGTGCTTAATCAATTTGTCCAATATTTGATTTCAGAATTGATGATCAAGGTATCATTTTGTTGCTAGCTTTAAAAGCGGAAAGAAAACTCAGAAGAGGCAGAAAAGGAAGTGGAGAAGACACCGAAATTAAGTAGTGTAGACACTGTACTGTTTGTCTATGGATCTTAAGTGTCTTGCAGTCTGGTGAACAGGCTCCGGTCAGCGGCTGGTGGGTTTGTTTTCGACTCCTATTCTCCTAAGCTTCTCGGGTCCGGTAGCGTGGTGGTCAGTGGCGGTTTAATAAGAAGAAGGTTGGGACAAGGGGTATGTTATGTTGTCTTTGTCTCGGTTGGTTTCCTCAGCCGACAGTGTTGTCCCGATCTAGTTTCCCTAGACTCAGTGAGTGGTTGTGGTGGGTAAATAAACTTTTGGTTGTTTGTTGTTCTTTGGAGAGCTCAATCTCCATCGGTATATGTTCTACTTTGAGTCAAAGCATCCAGATAGTAGTGTTGTTTGGGTATAGTAAGCTTTTGAAATGACCCTGTGCCGGCTTTTGCGAATTTGACCTTGAAGGCATTCGTTCCATCGAGTAGACATATCGTCATGGCTTGTTGATTCAAAGTTCAATTGATTTGGTCACTGTTTAATTACTATATTTCAATTTGTCTCGGTCCTAGTGTAGCGATTGTAGTCTTATGCTTCATTGCTCGTATTTTTCTGATTATTGCGTTTTAGGGCTTGTATTTTCCCATTATACTCTGTATAAAATTGTGGCTGAATTTCAGCTTTGGTAATGAAATGAAAATTCCAGATTTATATATATATAAAAAAGACACACACCAATCACTTTTATTACATGAACAGAATCACCAATAAAATAAAATACTCCATTCATCTCACATCAGGTGTAGCAATTTATAGGAGAATTGCACCAGCTCTCATGCTTCCCAGTGGCATGTTCAAATATTGAATCAACAGAAATAAAGATGAAAAATGGATATATTATTTTTTGGAAGATAATGTAAATTTTTCTTAAACTTACAGATTGAAGAACTACGCAACCCATTAAGCATTAATGTAGTCTTTGTAACAGATTGCTCTACCAAGCTTGTTTTTGCAAATATGCCGATTAATTGCTCTAAAACCAACCTCAGGGTTGGCAAAGTGGTCTTGCCTTGAGACTTAGAGGTTTGCTTCCACCTAAGGTCTTAGGTTCGATTTCCCTTGCTAGCAAACTCTTTGGGCCATTGGGGGTTATACCCGGTCGTTATCTACAGGGCCTTGGAATTAGTCGAGGTGCACACAAACTGGCCCGGACATCCAGTTATTAAAAAAGAAAAAAAAAACATTTGCTCTAATACCCCCTGCAATCATCAAAAAACAATTTGGACATTCATCTCAATATCTGGGATCAGTTTCAAAGAAACAAGATACTAGCTTGCAATTTCTACACCATTCCTCATTCCAGCAAAATTTAAGGTTGATTACCTCTTGACAGTAGGAAACCAGCTCGCGCAATGTGGTGAACACGCGCCAAGTACAGTAAATGTTTTCAAAATTACATTAAAAAACTATCAAGGGACCGGCTCCTCTCCAGTTTGGAACCTCTCCCATCCTCGGATTTTGGAAATTTAACATAGCAATTGGTACACGGAAATTTTGGCATTTTAACACAGCAATGAGGAACAAAATGAAGAATACAATTTCATCTTGAAATTAACTCAATAATACAACTTTTTGAGCCTCTGGGAAGCTTGTTCAATTGATTGCTGACCTTTTGCAGCTGCATATCTTCTTAGTAAGTACGCAATGTCAACCTGCCCAAAACTCTTGCATTTTTTAGCAGAAACTTTGCAGCTGCATATCTTCCAAGTAAGCACGCAATGCCAACCTCTCCAAAACACTTGCATTTGTTAGCAGAAACTTTATAAACCGCATCTCTACCGGCTTCTCATCAAAATCTTCAATACAAACAGTTTTGAGGGAAGTTGCGAAACAAGAAGGTACTCTTCCGAACATCCAATCATCCTCATCGTAAGGATTGAAGCCCTAAAAGAATTAGATGAAACCAAAATAAAAAGTGCGGATATCATTGAATAAAACCAATCATAAGCCAGAAGATTAGAATAATAGTCTCCAGTCCACGACCTGATTGGACTGTGCTGTCCGGGGCTCTGTTGAAAAAATGGATGACAAATATACTCTTGGTTGTAGATCATTAACCTTTTTCCAGGAAAATGAGTCTGATAAAATCATGTGGCTGTCATTACAGGATCGAATTGATTTTTTCCCATAAATATAAGTCACTAAAGTCAGTCTACAAATGAACAGCTCTGATGCTGAAAAAGAGACCCTTGGGGGAGTCCCACGGGGTTGGACAACAAGGTTCAGTCCACCTAGTGGAACGTGGACAAACCAGTTCCTCTAGAGATGTACCTGCTCAAAATTAAGAAACTCCAGCTTAGGTGATTTTTCTAGAGGTCCATCAGAGCAAAGGAATGACCATGAAAATCTGAATCCTGTAAAGAAATATTATTGTCTCACATTGCTTAGGAGCGGAATGGGTGATCACTTAATATATGCTGGGACCTCTCTACTCATTGCCAATTGATTATGAGATGGATATAAAGGTTTCCGCAAATCCAGCACCAAGTGGGTCATGTTGTAAAATGTAGGAAGATGGTCGCGAGCCGTGAACATAAAATAAGTTACAGTTACCTATGCGCACCCTCTAAAAGTTACTCAATATGAGATTTTGTGACTAAATATGAGATTTTGTGGCTAGAGCTACGAAATTCATATGGTATGCACACTCATATAAATAGTCACAAAATCTCATATATTTCCACAATCTCATATTTGGAGCCACACAATCTCATATTGGATCCATACGGACTTGGTGCGGACCATGCAGACCTCATATTTTGGAGCCACAAAATCTCATATTGCAACCACCAAATCTCATATCTGGTCCCATAAACTCTCATATGGGTAATCACAACAATTAATATTTGAATCCGTCACAAAATCTCATATTGGAACACAAAATCTCATATTTAATCCACAAACTCTCATATCGGTAATCACAACAATAAATATTGGAGTCCATAAAATCTCATATCGATATACACACTATCTCATATAGTCAATGGTCAAAGGTGGCACAAATTCCCACACATCATGTGGCGCAATCTCGGCCGTCCATCCGTATGGGGTGCATACCATATGCCATTTCATATCTCTAGCCACAAAATCTCATATTTGGTGCCACAAAATCTCATATTATCTCATATTTGGTGCCACAAAATCTCATATTTGGAGCCACAAAATCTCATATGGAAGGGTGTGCATAGTAGCATGACTCGCAAATTAAAGAAGCTAGCATACCTCAGGCGTAAAAATTTCTAGTCCTCAGTTTCTTAACATTGAAAATCCCAGTAAGTAAATGAACCTGAAAAGCATCAAATCAAGTAATTGAACAAATCAGCAACACCGTGAAAATCCACCATATCGTCTAGTATCAGTGGGAAAGATGATCCTGCTAAAGAATAAGCGAACGGAATTTGTTACCTTTGAAACCTAAATTTGAACCTCTTGTAGTGCAGCATCTAAACCGTTGATCTCGGTAATCAACTCAGAGTGTGAAATTCAGGTTGATTCAGAAGCATAAAGAACCTATGGAATTAATTATGGCTTTTATAGAAGGGATAGGATTAGAGGGTACTAGCTTACTCTTGCATTTCGTATTGGCAAATCATAATCCCAAAAATTGTTTTTGATTTTTTTTTGGAAATTGATATTAGCACTCCCATTTTTTATGCAGGGGCTCCAAGCTACTGTAGTTTTTCAAAATTACCCTTTTGCAAGTTCCATGATTTACTTCAGGCACTCCAAAAAACTTTTACTCTTCTCCTTTACTTCAGGTACTCCAAAAAAGAAAATATTTTTTTTTATCAGAAAAAAACATATAGTTGCTAACTCTTTTTACTGCACGTCACTGAATTGTCTACTTTTATATGTAATGTTTCCTTGGCAGAGTCTTTATGTTATTGTCTCCATGTTTTGCACCAGGACAACCTGGACAAGTAGTCTTCGGCCTAGATTGTAGAACCATCATTTTGTCAATGCAAAGTCTCTTTAGAGTTTCGTTACTTTTCCTCTCAAGAGTTCTCTAACTTTGGTGATGTGCTTTGTTTGTCTCACTGAGTTTTAAAATGTAGATTTGTGGTCATTATGAAGATTTTGAGGGAAAAATGGTAAATAATGAGTACGGAAATATAAATATATTGTGTCGCAGCCGTTATGAAGATTTTGCAGCATCAATATTTTCAATTGTGAGCTTTTATTTTGGAGAATTCTTGCAATATTTAGTTTTTTTTTTTTTTTGTGTGCAAAGTGGCATGAAGCAATCTGACATAGATGCATGTTTAATGTTTGGAACCTAATGTTTACGTTGTGGATGTTTAATGTTTGGAATGTAATATTAATGTTTAGAACCTAATGTTTATGTTTGATTTTGGTTCATTTTTCCGTTTGGAGTGCCTTAGTAAATGAGGAGATAATTTGGGGGTGGAGTGTCTCCAATAATTTTTATATCTTAAAAAGGGTAGTTTTGTAACTTCATTAGATGTTGGAGTGCCTGCATAAAAAAAGGGAGCCCCAAAATCAGCACCCTTTTTTTTTTTAACTCGAGTATATAAAATGCTTGTACTTATTTGTAGAATACAAGTTTTTTTATGCATTGGAGTTTTGACTAGGGGTGTACAAGAAAATCAAAAAAATCAGTAAACCTGACTGACCGGACCAAACCGATCTATATTTGGATTGGTTCTATGGTTTAATAGATTGGTTCTGATTCTATAAAAAAATAAGAACCATATGTTATGGTTCAATCCCTGGTTTTATAATTGCAAACTGTGCGTCGAACCGAACAAGACCGTTTACCCATATATAGCTACTATTTCCTATTGTGATTTTTTCATGACAGTATTTTAACAGTTTTTTTAGTTATTATGTTGGCTTCTTAATCAATTTGTGGGTTGGATTGATGGTGATATTTTGTGGACAGATTCAAATTTTAATATTAATGAAATTGTAGCCATTGTTGTGCGGTTTATTTTGTTAGCAATGGTATATGTTATTCATGTTTTTTTTTTTTTTTTTGCAATTTGTTAACATGGTTTAGAACCGAAAACTGAACCAAACTGGATTGGTCTGACGGTTTGGTTCCGATTTGGTTCTATATGTGTAATTGTCTGGTTATGATTCTCAATTCTTTGGAACTGTTAGATATGGTTTGGTTCCTTTTCTACAAAATTGGTCCAATCTGGATCATGCACAACCATAGTTTTGACACAATAAAAGACAGTCTTGGCAAATCATAATCCCCAAAACAATCCCTTTAGTTTACATAAAATTTCAATTTCGTCTCTCTAGTACTAATTGTTTCACATGTAACCTTGTAAAAGACATTATGTCTGAATTTCATCTATCTCACTCGTGGCGTGATTGGAATGGACGAAATTCATTGGTAAAATTGCCATTTCCTCACCCAAAGGGACGAAATTTAGTTTTCACGCAATTTAAAGGGATTATTATAAAAGCAATTTAATTTTGTTTTTGCAAAATAAAAACATTATGCTTAATATATTTCTCATCACAATCATTTTGTCATTGAGTATTTAAAATATGTTGAGAAAATTACAATTTTATTGTATTACATCGTGAAAGCAATACTTGAAAATTAGAAAAGTAATCCCTTATTTAAATGTGAAATGATGAAAATATCCCTTGAATCCAAATAATAGCTACGACATGACAAGGTCATATTGGAAATTTACGGTAGATCCAATTTTGTGGAAATACGACTAATAGTGTTTTTGTAAAAAGGGGAATTACCCAACAATCAAAATTAATTAGGCCAATAGAGTTAATTTATTTATTTTTTGAGGGGATAATCCAATAAAAAAAAATGACGGTGATTTTGGCAATCTTTGATTACTAACCACACTCTAAAAGAGAAGTGTCAAAATCAAGTCCATATAGGGTCGATTTTAGCAGACCCCTTTTGGCGGTTTGTAACTTAGGGAATGCCGAAATCAACTTCCTAAAAAAAAATAGAGCCAAACTAACCCTTCAAATATGAACACGTGTGCAATCATCAAACTAGCCTACCTTTTGGGTGAGCCCCACATTGGGCTTCTTCTCATTTACCACATCAGGGTGGTGTGTATTTGGGGTGTGCAAGTGGTGTACCCATAGCATTGTTCATTTGAATGGATTCAGAATACTTCAGATCTCAAAAGCACTAAGCATTAAAATTCGAGTTTGTATTCAGTTCATTAAATATTGGTTAGAACAAACAAATTTGAATAGGTTTTTGAGTAGTTAAAATCATAAACAAAGTTTGAATAAGTTACAATTCGACTCAGTTTGTATATGATGAATAGAACATTCAAGCTTCTCTAAATTGGCTTATTATTTGTGAGAACGTAAATCCTCAACCCGTTGGCGTGGCTTGTTTGAAACAGACAAAATTCATTGGCAAAATTGTCATTTCCCCACCTAGAGCGACGAAAATTGTTATTTCCTGTAATTTAGAAGGACTACTTATATAAAAGTAGACCATTTAATTTTGTTTTTGCAAAAGACATTTCTCATGACAATGATTTTTCCATTGAGTATTCAAAATATCTGAACTCATGTGGTGCATTGAGTGAAACAATGCACCAGATGAGTTCGTATATGTGGTTGAACAGAAGCATTTCTTACAGATTGCTCAACACATTGTTTTCGCAAATCTGCCAACAAATTGATCTGAAATGGCCTGCATTCCTCGACAAAAAGTTTGCAGAAATTTAGCTCACAAAAGGCTGGATCAGATTCAAAGGAACAAGTTACAAATTCTTCACCATTCATGGTTGCAGCAAAATTTCATGACAGTAGGAAACTGAACACATGGTCAGTTAATGGATGCCAAATACAAGGGAAATGAGCAAATAGAAAAGGGGACACAGAAATTCTGGCATTTTAACACAGCAATGTCGAAGTCAGTAAGTTCAGGTTGAAATAAACTCTATAACACAACTTTTAGAGCCCCTGGGTAGCTTGTTCAATCTACTGCTGACCTTTTGCTCCCGCCTCTTGGTATAATGTGAGGAACTACACAAAATTATTCTTTCCAAAACTGTTGCATTCTGTAACAAAAACCTTATAAACTGCATCTCTATCCGCTTCCCATCAAAATATGCAATACGAATAGTTTTGAGGGAAGATGCGAAACAAGAAGGTACTCTTCCAAACATCCAAGTACCATCCCCAAATTCAACATCAAAGCCCTACAGAATTAGATGATGTGAATAAAATAACAGTCAATGGATATTACAGCAGATAAAAAAAAAAAAAACAGGAGGGCATGGGATAACCCAGAAGATCAGAATCAATATCTCCAGTTCATGGGCTTGAACTATGTGTTGAAAAAATGGATGACGAATATGCTTTTGGTTGTAGACCATTAACCCTCTTTTTTTTAAAAACAAATGTGACTGATAAAATCATGCAGTTGTTATTGCAGGATCAAACTGATTTTTTTTCTTCATAGATACTACTTACGAGTCAAATGAATAGCTCACAATATGAAAAAGAGACCCTTGAGGAGTCCCACCGGCTTGAACAAGAAGGTTCAATCCCCCAAGTGGACAGGAGACAAACCAGTTCCTCTAGATACGTACCTCGTCAAAATTTAGAGACTCTAGATTTGGTGTTTTTTCTAGTAAGTCAATCACAACTCCAAAGAGATGGATGTAAAGTTCGCTATCCAGCACCAAATGGGTCATGTTGTAGAATTAGAATGTAGGAAGACGGTCCAAAAGATTGTCAACCAGCTCGAGATACTTGGCACCAAAACACAACAAAAAATTAGTACTACAATGAAGATTTATTTTCGGGACAAGCCACAAATATAAGCAAGGTACTGTTTACTTAACAACTCCAGCTTTTCCATATAGATAATGCAAAATTAAAAAGCTAGCATACCATGAACGCATCAGCTGTAGTCGTCAATTTTCTAACATTGCAAATCGCAGTAAGTAACTACTTACGAGTCAAATGAATAGCTCACAATATGAAAAAGAGACCCTTGAGGAGTCCCACCGGCTTGAACAAGAAGGTTCAATCCCCCAAGTGGACAGGAGACAAACCAGTTCCTCTAGATACGTACCTCGTCAAAATTTAGAGACTCTAGATTTGGTGTTTTTTCTAGTAAGTCAATCACAACTCCAAAGAGATGGATGTAAAGTTCGCTATCCAGCACCAAATGGGTCATGTTGTAGAATTAGAATGTAGGAAGACGGTCCAAAAGATTGTCAACCAGCTCGAGATACTTGGCACCAAAACACAGCAAAAAATTAGTACTACAATGAAGATTTATTTTCGGGACAAGCCACAAATATAAGCAAGGTACTGTTTACTTAACAACTCCAGCTTTTCCATATAGATAATGCAAAATTAAAAAGCTAGCATACCATGAACGCATCAGCTGTAGTCGTCAATTTTCTAACATTGCAAATCGCAGTAAGTAACTACTTACGAGTCAAATGAATAGCTCACAATATGAAAAAGAGACCCTTGAGGAGTCCCACCGGCTTGAACAAGAAGGTTCAATCCCCCAAGTGGACAGGAGACAAACCAGTTCCTCTAGATACGTACCTCGTCAAAATTTAGAGACTCTAGATTTGGTGTTTTTTCTAGTAAGTCAATCACAACTCCAAAGAGATGGATGTAAAGTTCGCTATCCAGCACCAAATGGGTCATGTTGTAGATTTAGAATGTAGGAAGACGGTCCAAAAGATTGTCAACCAGCTCGAGATACTTGGCACCAAAACACAGCAAAAAATTAGTACTACAACGAAGATTTATTTTCGGGACAAGCCACAAATATAAGCAAGGTACTGTTTACTTAACAACTCCAGCTTTTCCATATAGATAATGCAAAATTAAAAAGCTAGCATACCATGAACGCATCAGCTGTAGTCGTCAATTTTCTAACATTGCAAATCGCAGTAAGTAACCCTAGCACTCGAGGGATAATGACTTCTTCCAGCACATCTTCATAGAAAAGAATAGTAGTTGCATCAACTAACGAAGATAGGTCGTATAGACGAAAGTCAACCATCAGGCAATGAGTAAAGTGGAGATGGATCAGATTTGCAGCATAAATTTTGGTCACACAACTGTGGACATCCGCAGGAGGCTCCATATATCGATTCTCAATTGTCAATCTCTTCAGTGTGGGAATACAAATCGCTATAGTCTTCAGATTCTCCCAACTACAATTCACCAAGGCCAACTCCTGAAGCACTGTGCAACTAGAGAAAAGATGTTGCGTGGAGTCATCATCTGAAAATGTAAGTTCAGAAAGTTCCAAAGTCTTAAGGTTTGAGAATTGAATCAAACTTGGAACATTCAAAGCCCCGTTCATCAATAATTTCAGTACCACAAGGGATTGACAAGTGAAAAGGCAGCAAGGCAATACGACCTGTGCTTCCAAACGTAAACACAGATTAAGCTCTTCAATGTTGTGCCTTTTCGAAGTAGAGACCCATGAACTAACATGAGCTGAATTCACAAGCTCGCACGATTCTATACTAAGACTTTTAATATCTGAAGCATCGTGAAGGAGAAGAACTCTGTCCACAAAATCCAAGAAACTCCAACCTTCCTTTTTGCGAGATGGATACCTCTCTTCCTTCAAATCAATGTTGGCAATAGAGGTCCACAAATATTCCCATTTAGTCGATAATATAGAAGTTCGTATGGCGTCTTTGGTAGAGAGGAAGGAGAGGATGTGATGGAGAACATTTAAAGGCAAGCTGCTGATTATATCATTGCCCTCACCGACATTTTGTTCTTCTGGAAGAACCACGTTCCCGGACGAACGTCGATGAATGTTATCGTCTCTCTTTCCAGAAGAATGCGGATGAATGTTATCATCCCTCTGTTGCTTTCTCTTTCCCATTGACCTCCTAAATAAAGGGATAAATAAGTCATTGATCAAGAGACATGACCCAATGAGGCGGAAAATGTGCAGAATTCATAACGAACAACAGATTGCTCAGACTGCTCTCAGGAAAACTACCCCGATTAGAAGAATTTGCTTGCTTTTATCAAAATACAAAGTACTAGCAAACAAATGGTACAAATGACAATAGCAATCTGTTGGGACAATTTCGGGACCCTAAAGTGGGTCCCCGTGTGCGATCGGTACAATTTCGGGTCCTTGGGCTCTGTACCCCTATCACGGTCCTATAAATAGAGAGAGAGAGAGAGAGAGAGAGAGAGAGAGAGACATTGGGGTTGGCGGGAGATGGAACGTATGAAAGGGAGAGAAAAGGTCTGCGTGGAAAAGGGCGTGCTTTCTTGAACGGCTTATTTACCTTTTTGGTCCCCAAAATATGAGCGAGTGTCATTATCTCCTCCCTCCCGAGCTCTCTCTCTCTCTCTCTCTCTCTCTCTCTCTCTGCTCTGACCCCATCTCCGCCAATCCCCAACGCCGGCGAAAAACATTTGGCTGTGATGATAGCTCTCTTTGAGGCATAGAGGATCCAACCGGTTTATTGGTGGGGTATTTACATGGCTATGGGAGATAAAGGGTTTTTTCTTCATTTTCTCTCATATATATTGGTAGATCTGATTTGTGAGTTGTTTGGGATTTCAAAATGAGTGGTTCTATATAGCTCCCATTTATAACTTCATACAACCCGGCCAAAATAAATCCCAAAACCCCTCCTGTGAAAAGTCCATTTTGCCCCTCAACCCCTCTTGTGAAAAGTCCATTTTGCCCCTCAAGTTACTACATACCAACCCATTTACAGAAACCTTTTTTTTCTTATTACTATATACCAACCCACCCCTTTTTCTTCCCCAGACCTCTTCTTCCCCCTCTTCTTCTCCCTCTTCTTCCTCCATTGTTAGGTTAGGTCAAAAAAATTTCATTCTTGTTCCTACATTCTCCCCCTCCATCTCTCATCTCTCTCAATCAATGAAAATTTTTGATGAGTCGATGGAAGGATCCTCTCCCTCACTTCAATTAGAAGAACTTGAGGAGATAATGGAACAACTTGGAACTCCAAATTCACCGAAAGAGTCCGCAATAGAGAAGACGGTCACCTTAGAAGAAAGTATGGAAGTGGAGAGTGAGGCTAGTATCCCGGAAATGAAGACTTTCGAGCAAAAAACGACCCAAGAGGTAATGCATTGTTTCCCGACTTAGTAATCTGTCCGTTTGTTCGACACGGAAATGCAGTCCCGAAAAACGTCATATGTTTCGGTATATAACTCCCGAAATTGGGAAAATATTTCGACAATTGAGTTCCGAAATTGGGACATTATTTCGGTAGTTATAAACCAAAATTTAGACAATATTTCGGTAGTTTATATCCATGTTTTGATACCAAGCAAATCTAATCTTCCTAATGTTGTTGTGGTATTTTTTAAGGGTTATGCTTCCACGCATGGTAGTCGCACAACGGGGTCAGTAGGTGGCGTATATGATCATACGGAACACTTCACAACAGAGACGGTTAGTACTTTGGAAAAAGTTGGTTACTTACTTAAACACATGCGAGCTAGTTATTTATCATAAATTGTTGGTTACTTACTTAAACTCATGCGAGCTAGTTATTTATCCTAAATTTTTCTTGAACAATATGTGATAGGTGTTTCCCACCGAAGAAGCGTTGAAAGACTGGGTTTATGCTACGGGTTTGAACCATGGTTTTGTCGTTATCATTAAGGCTGGTGAAACTATTCCAAAGGACAGGCGACCGAGGATAAGATTTCAATGTGAACGGGGGGGCAAGTACAGAAAGTATCAACCTAAACATCCAACTCCGGAGTCGAAGAAGAGAAAGCGTAACACAGGGACAAAGAAATGTGAATGCCCATTTTTATTGAATTGTGTTAAGGGATATGAAGGTTGGTATGTGAAAGTCCGAAACGGTAACCACAACCATCCTCCTGCAGCTCAACTTGAGGGGCACTCATACCCCGGGAGGTTGACGAAAGAACAAATAGCGATGGTGGTGGAGTCGTCAAAGACGCTTGTAAAACCGAGGGAAATTCTATTGGCAATTAAGGGTCGGGATAAATCCAATTGCACGACAATCAAAACTGTGTACAATGTACGTGCGAAGTACCGGGTGAAGGAACAAGCGGGTAGATCTCAAATGCAACATCTAATGCATCAGTTAAAGGCTCATAACTATGTTGAGTGGCATCGCAGTGATGAGGTGACAGGCTATTTGAAAGAAATATTTTGGTCACACCCAGTTGCCGGTGACATGTTACGTGCTTTCCCTAGAGTGTTGATGATGGATTGCACGTACAAAACGAACAGGTACAAGTTTCCTTTGCTACAGATTGTTGGCGTCACATCGACGAGAGATGACGTACTCTGCGGCATTTGTTTTCATGGAGTCGGAGAAAGAAGATAACTACACTTGGGCGTTGGAAAAGTTAAAGGGTATGATGGATCCTGAGTCACTTCCGAAGGTAATAGTCACAGATAGGGAGTTAGCCCTCGTAAATGCAATCAGAAAAGTTTTCCCTTCCGCTACGAATATGCTATGTAGGTGGCATATTCAGAAAAATGTGTTGGCTAATTGTAAAAAGCATTTTGATGATAATACGTGGAAATCATTTCAGTCTACGTTCACCCTTATTATGTACGCACCAACTATATCAATGTATGAGGAGCGGGTTCGTGGACTAAAGCGGGATTTTATGATGTATCCACAAGTCCTCGAATACATTGACAAGACATGGTTGGTTCCGCACAAGGAAAAGTTTGTTTGCGCTTGGACGGACTCCGTCATGCACCTAGGGAATTACACTAGTAACAGGTACATGGTTCATTTTGCTATTTGCTTTTTTAGTTAAAAGAGCTATGTCACTAAAATAACTAAAATCTTACCATTTTGCAATACACAGGGCGGAGGGAGCACATTTTAAGCTAAAGAAGTATCTTTTATCTTCGCAATGCAACTTTGAGAATGCATGGGAGATCACTCATAGCTTGGTTGAGGCAACCATTACTTCGCCTTTTCGACAACATAAGGGGTGTTGTTTCACAAAGTGCCCTGCAATATTTGGAAATGGAATTAAAAAAGACAGACACTGTCATGGAATCTACTAGTCCATGCTTGTGTCCTATTCGTCGTACTCATGGTTTACCATGCGCTCATGAGATTGTACCATTCAAGAAGAAAGAGGAACCGCTGCCACTATCTTTGTTTCATCAACATTGGAAGAAACTCTCTTTGGAAAAACCAAAAAAAGATCCTACAATTGCCGAGACCATGAAGGTGAACCTTGAAATTTTTATGGAGAAGTTCTGCACGTACGATGAGGACCATTAGCGCCATGTAATGAGAAAGATGGCAGAGGTTATTCATCCGAATTCCACTTCCCTCGTAGAACCGCAACAAAAGGCAAACGTACGTGGTCGACCAAAAAGCAGTACTCTCTCCCAAAAGAATGCCATGGTCATGTCGAAGAATAGAACCACAAAGTCAGAAAATTCAACACGTAGGGATCCTTCATTGTTTGAGTATGTTGAATCGGAACTGAAAAGTAAGGTTGTGAAGGAAATTCCCAAAACCTCTCCCAAAATGTGTAAACCAAAAGCCTCTCCCAAAATCCAAAAACCTAAAGTTGTCAAGCAAACACCACACCGCAAGAAGTCTGAAGTTCAAAACCCAATATGTGATTCTAAGTACATTTTGGAATTTCCAGGAGGAATGAGGAACTACATTACCGGAGTGAAGGATGTAGAAGCGGATGGAAATTGTGGTTTTCGTGCAATTGCTTGTTTCACTGGTCATCATGAGAACAACTGGAAATCAATAAGAGAAATCATGATTAAGGAGTTGACAGCGTATTCTTCGCTTTATGAGAAGGTGTTGGGTGAAAAAGGAAGGATCGAAGAACTCCACCACAGACTTGATTACTTTGGCGATGGTCCTGCACCGATAGATAAGTGGTTCATCATGCCTGATATGGGCCACATCGTAGCTTCCGCTTTCAAAGTGGTGCTTGTCTTTCTATCCGACAAACAATGCCTTACGTTCCTCCCCCTCCATTCTACTCCCTATCCCTCTTCCAAGCGTGCTTTGAAAAATAACGTATGTTCGATGGGATTTGTGAACAAGAATCACTTCGTAGAGGTATATTCGCGTATTTCGTATTGTGGAAAACATGTTGCCTATTTTATTGATTGAAATTAAAATGATGTACAATACTTTTATTTGGTTGATGGAAGTTTTCTTGTATTGGCAGCTTTACATGAGGCCGAGTTTCCCCATGCCACCGATAGCGTTGAATTGGCACAGATATCGAGAACCATATGCGAAAGGATGGGAACCTCCGTTTGCTAGTCGAATCGAAGAGTTTGGAAGGATAATCGGGTCTGATGTAGCAACTGCAGAGGATTTTGATATTACTCAATAGTCAATGTATCGTACTTATAACTTTGACAATGCGTAATTGTAATTTGGTGTTGACAATGCGTACTTGTAATTTATTCGAGATTGTTGAATGACCAATGATATGCAGTTTAATTTATTCCCTTCATGATATGCAGTTTAATTTATTGTTGAATGACCAATTTTAAACAGAGGCATGCAAACGGGAGTTAATGCCCGAAATATGTTCATAAATACGGTAGTTTGTACCCGAAATTAGTGCATCAATTCGGTAGTTAATATCCAAACTATGTAAATCCAGAGAGCAAACATTTAGGACGGGCGTTAATAACCGAAATTGGGACATAAAATCGGTAGTTTGTACCCTCAATAGATGATATATTTCGGTAATAAACATCCGAACTGTGTAAATCCAGAGAGGCAGGTGGTGATTACGTGATTACGAGAGTTGATGTCCAAAATTTGTTAATGAATTCGGTAGTTTGTACCCGAAATTTATGCTATTTTTCGGTAGTAATTATCCGAACTGTGTAAATCCAGAGAGGCAGGTGGTGATTACGTGCAAACACTTACCAAAAATATCAAAATACATCATAATATCGTTGATACATAAAAGTCATACATAACCAAAGTTAAACCATATCCATCCAAAATAGATCATAATCGTGGTCCATCCACCTAAATACACAACCAAAGTCTATCATAGTCTAAACATACATAAGCATAAGGTCCATCATAGTCTAACCAAAGTAAACACAATGCTCAAGTAGCATTTAGTGACATCTAGTGTAGGACTCCGTCGTGAATGGTGTAGTAGGCTCTCCCTCGGTGTTAGGCCGCAAAATCTTTGATATGTTCCGAAGAGCCTGCCGCATGTTAAATGGTGATAGTTCGTCGGCATATACCTTGTCAACTCGCTATAGTTTGCTAACTTCATACCATCACTTCCACCAGTATTGACCTCACCCGCACCAGCATCAGGAGACACCCTACAGTGGGAGTATCTACTGAGCCACTCTAGGTAATCTGGATGGCACTCCCAAGGGACATCTGCTCTCATGCGTACTCGCTTTGCCTCAGGCACCACGTGGTATTCCCAACTTGTCCAGTTTGCATCAGTCCATGTGTAAACCACTTGATATTTTTTGTCCCCTCTTTCAACTCGCGCCGGTGATATGGGATCCCCGGGTATAACCTGTACTAGTCCAAACTGTCGCAACACTCTGTCAGGGAGGTAGGGCTCCACAATACTCATCCCGCGAATGGGACCGGTATAAAAGACAATAGGTGGTATATCTCCCCGGCGAGCCTTGTATGGGTCAAATATAACCTACAAAAAATAGATCACATAAATAAGTATCTTTTCATGTAGTTGATAGTTCATAAACAATTATGAATGCAATTATGAGATCCTTACTTGATCGGCACGTAAGTCATCTAACATTCGCCGGTAGTGGGAGACGGAGACATTGCCAGCCTCGCGACGAGGCAACCACCTATGTGCACGTGGAAGATCCTCCGTGTAATTTGGGTTTTCTGGTTGTTGAAGCGTAGGAAAGTGCTCGTGGATCCATGCCTGCGGGTTTAAACATAGTAAAGTGATATTATAAATAAAAGTTATGCATAAAGAAAGCATGTGACATTGAAATTAAAGGTATTAAAAGACAATAAATAATTAAAATACCTCCAATAGTGTCGTGTAGCCACACATCTGCCTCACACCCTTCCTGCTCGCTGTACCAAGCTGCCTGCACAAGTACGCTAGGCCTCCAGTACCCCACGCGTAAGTACCAACTTTCTCTAAGTCTGACAAAAGAGATAGGAGAGACACGTCAACGTTCGTCCCAGACTTGTCAATGAAAAGGGTGCACCCAAGCACGAAAAGCAAGTAAGCCCGTACACAATACCCAACCCTCTCGTCACTGTCCGTCGACTTCACTGTCATGAAATTTTCCTTCAACCAAGCCAAACCAACACTCTTTCCTCCATTAAGCGCTGCACGCGCTTCCGTCTGAGAAATGCCAAGACAATCCTGGAGTAGAGTGACCGAATCCCTATCGTCTTCCTTTATGTGCACAACATTACCTATAACGGAAAGCCCAAGTAGCTGCTCCGTATCGTCAAGTGTCATCCCCATTTCTCCAAATTTAAAGTGAAATGTGTTCGTCTCTGGATGCCACCTCTCAACAAAAGCAGAAACTAAAACGGCATTGCAGTACGGGTACGTGAGGTCGCTGCACAAGGGAAGCAATCCAGACTTCCTAATCTTCTCTTTCATCCTGCGACTCTTGACTATCCATTTACTCAAATGCCGAGAGTGTGAGTGTAATCTCAATGTGCCACGCTCCTCCCTATTCCAAATTGCTGCAGCAACATGTGTATCGAAACTCTTTAACAAACTCCGATCCGGGGGCCCCCCCCGAGGCACATTTTCTGCATCGCCTACACCGACGTCTCTAGATGGTCCATCCGTAGATGGGACCTCCTGCTCCTGATTCTCTAACTCCTCCTCCGCCTCGGCCTCGGCCTCCTCCACGTGAGGGGGCTGTTCCTGGGGGAGGGCATCAGTACAACGAACTCGTTTGACCTTCCAGGTTTGAGTAACCTCTGAAGCCTTGCGCCGCCGGTTAGAAGCCGTTTGCCGCTCACGTACCATATCTGTTTGTAACACATCACAAATAAATGATAAGCACAAATGAAATTATAAGCACAAGGCAAACATCAACACTCCCCCGCACAACGTAAGCTACTATAATAACAATCCCCCAACTTCTAATCACAAATAAATGATAAGCAAATGAAATTCTAAGTTTTGGAAATATACTACCGAAAATATGCTCCATATTGGTAGTTAGTTGTCGAAAACCTAGGTATACTTTAGAAGTTAAATCCCGAAAGTTGTTAAAAATTACGGGAGTTAATTGTCGAAACAAATGTTGAATTTCGATGGATAATTCCCGTTTGATCATTGCCCAAACAACTTCAACTTCTGATCACCCAATCTCACTTGAAATTAACAACTCAACAACTATAATGCAATTTTTCAGGAACCTTACAAAGATCTATACAATATATGTATATATATACATTTACATTTAGATATACATTCGGGAGTTAATTGTCGAAAAACTAGGTATACTTAAGAAGTTAATTCCCAAAAATTGTTGAAAATTACGGGAGTTAATTGTCGAAAACAATGTTGAATTTCGGTGGATAATTCCCGTTTGATCATTGCCCAAACAATTGGTATTGAAAGTTTCGACAACTAACTCCCGAAAGTTAGATCATTTTTCGGGAATTCTATACCGAATTCCTTCGACGTCAATGACGTTTGAACTGACAAATTTCAGTCCAAACAACTTCCAATCAACCAATCTCACTTGAAATTAACAACTATAAGCCGATTTTTCAGGAACCTTACAAAGATCTATACGATATATGTATATATATACATATACATTTAGATATACATACAATATATATATATATATATATATATATATATACAATATATACTGAGTAAATGAACACACCTTTTAGTTCCGGGACAGGTAAATCGGTAGTTTGGTCGTCGTCGTCGTCGCCGGTCGTCGTCGCGACAGTGGTGGTAGTCGCCGGTCGGAGGGGCAGTGGGTGGTGATGGGTGTGGGTGTTGGGTGTTTCGGTGTAGTGGTGGAGTATGGGAGAGGAGACACCGTGAGTTATTCGAAGGGGAGGAGGGAGGAGAAGAGGGAGAGTTTTTTCAAAATTTGGAGAAAAATTAAAGGAAGGGTATTTTGGGAACTTTACCGGGATATTTGAAGCAAAAATGTAAAATTTCCACGTCAGCTGGGTTGTATGTAGAAATCGGGTTGTATGGAGTTATAAATGGGAGCTATATAGAACCACTCTTTCAAAATAGCCCCTCTTTTTGGGGTTAAAAAATGGGTACAAATTCTTCAAATTTTCGGGAGTGAGTAGTTGGAGGAAATGGGTTCACTTTAAAGAGTTGATATATTCTGTGTTTTTTCTGCCAAATTTGTGGAGCCAAGTTGGAACTCCATCGTTGAAATGAACCCCTCCCACGCTCACCGTCCTCTCCATCTCCGCCGCGTACCTCGACTGAAACAGTGTCGGAGGGCTAAACCCCCAATCGAACAACCTATTGAAAAAGGGCAAGTGGTGGTGGCCAGAGAAAGGACTGATTTGAGAAGAGGTGGAGAGGGGAGAAGATGGAGGATAAACCTGGAGGTACAGAAAAAAACGTACAGAAAATGTACAAAGCTCTCTCGGGGACCCACTTTTGGGTCCCACACGAGTGATCTGAACTGTTCAATGTTCTTAAACATTTTTTCGAAGGGCCCCACGAAAAATCAGCTCAATCGGACAGTTAGAAGTGCTTGAACCAAAGCCCCACCGTTCCAAATCAAAAAGAGCTGATTTTTCGTGGGGCCCCTCGAAAAAATGTTCTAAGAACAATGAACGGTTCGGATCACTCGTGTGGGACCCAAAAGTGGGTCCCCGAGAGAGCTTTGTACATTTTCTGTACGTTTTTTTTTGTACCTATAGCAGGGTCCGGGGATGGAGGGGGCCATTTTAATTTTTTTTCTATGTTTTTCTTAGTCTATTTTGTTGTAAAGGGTGAAATACCAATAATGCCCTCCACTTTGACGGACAAGAGGAACGACGTCAGTGGTGGGGACCAAATTGACTCACATTTTAAACGTTGGGGATGAAATTTGACAATTATTTTGATTCGGGACGAAATTGGCCACTCGCTCATACTTTGGGGACCAAAAAGGTAAATAAGCCTTTCTTGAACACGATTTTGAATTAAACGGGGGGTTTTGGATCAACCACTTACATATGTCCGATGGAGCTGATTTCTCGCGGAATCCCGTGGAAAATTATTCTAAGATGATTGAACAGCTCGGATCTTTCTTGTGGGACCCAAAGTGGGTCCCCGAGTCCCATCTAAATATGGTCTGTACAATTTATCTGTACCGCTTGATTTGCCTATTCTCCCTCCCTTCCTTTTAGTATTTGGGAAATCGGTATATATTTTGAGGGTTCGAGAATGAAAGTACTCAAATAATGGACACTTAAAAAACAATTTCCACGCGTTCTAGATAGTTGACATGTTTGGTCGAGTACGGGTTCAAAAATTAAATACATACATACATGTTCGGTCGAGTACGGGTTACATGGGTTGGAATAGTATAAGATATTCCAAACCCATTTTTGACCGATGTGTGCGGTAAAACAAACTACATGTCACTGGGTCGAGTGATCAGTTTTTGGGTTTTTTTGCTGACCCCTAGCGCCTACTGATGGTAACACTCGGTGAGAAAGAATAAGGTATCAGTAAAGTGAATTTCATTTTCATACTTTTCTTTTTATTTGTCACTAAATGAGTGATTTGGAGAGTTTACATTCTTTTTTTTTTTCCACCAAATCACTTAATTCAAAAAGGAGCGGTTTGGAGCAAAAAGGGGTTGTGGCGGGTATTTTGGCTATATAGCTAAGCAGGATACATATGAACGTTTTAATGAAAAAATTTAGAAGATAGGAGTATTTATTCAAGAAAGACTAAATTAAATAGCCATCATGTTTGGGGAATCTACTTAAGTCCCCCTCCAAGTGGATTGGATATTTAAGTTGGCATCCTGAAATTTAAAAAACCCGAACAACACTCACGCCGCGAGCGTGTGCGCACACAACTATAATATGTTATTGTAATTAAGCTAGGTCTAGGGTATTTTCATAATTTTACACTTATATGGGTTATTCGGTAATTTTAATAAAATCCAGCGTCAAGTAATCATTCTAATAAGTTTTAGTGTCAAAATAGTTATTTATTAATGTCTAGCGGTAAAATGGTAAATTTAGCAAGTTAGGGTCAAAATAGTAATTTTACCAAGTCTAGGTGTAAAAAGGATAAGTGTTTGAAGTCTAGGATAATTCTGCAATAGTATAAAAATTGTGGGATTAACTTATAATTTAGAGAAAAAACTCCTTGTAGTAATTTCATAAAAACTAAGGCCATTAGATGATTTATTAATATAATTAGGGCCATAAAATTGTGGTGGATAATTCTAATAGTTCTATAATCCTTAATTAAGAACCCACTTGTACTTTCTCTCTCTAGAATCGATGTTCTCCCATAATACAAGTTTTTCCTCCCCTCTAACTGCTGCAAATTTTGCAAGTGAAATGGGAAGACGTTTTTGAGTAAATTAATAGAGCAGAAGAAGGTTTGCATGTGGGGCAAGTGTCATGGTTTGTGGGAGACAGTGATAAGAGCATGTGATAGTCATAATTTCTCTCTCTCTCTCTCTCTCTCTCTCTCTCTCTCTCTCTCTTCAACATGCCCTCATTCTTCTTTGTCTACGTGAATTTATTAGAGAGTTATTACAGTCGTAATCCTCTGCTAATGAAATCGAACTGCTTGGACATTATAACACAATATACGATTGAGTAACTTCATTTATACGATGAGATGCTAGATTTTTGCTTAATTTATCAGCGGGTCTTCCATTTAGGCCAGTTTGTTGCTCGCTTTTTAGTACACTTCCTTTTGCTAGCAGATTTAGAATCTGTCATTTTCTATACATTGTCTCACCCTTCGATTTAGAGAGACATAGATTACTCATTTGATTTTTGGTCTCAGTTTTGTCCTTTTGTTTCAATTGTAACCCCGATATTTGGTTTATGTACTGATTAGATGCAATAGATAACGTCTGCTTCCCAAACTAACAGAAAAGTGCCGAATGAAAGACAATTTTGACATTTAGGGCCTTTACCTCCGTAATTCACTACTAGGCCCCATTTTCCCTAATTTTTTTTATAGTTTTGTACTTCCCTTCTAAATTTGTGTTAGATTTGCATTACGTTATTATTATTATTATTATTATTATTATTTGTAATAATCACGCTCTCGACGAGAAGAGTCTAAAATGTAAAAACTTCTGACCAACAGGGGGAAAAATCCCTAAATATGAAAAGATATAAAAAAAATTGGTAAGTTTTCTCCAAAATATCTTCTTGTATGAACTTTTTCAACTTTGGTATCCATTTTTATACTTTCCTGATCTCATCAAGAGAATTAATTCTAAAATTACAACGAAAAGCTAAACAAAAATCACAAAATAAAAAAAAAGAGCAAAAAATAATACTAGACCAAAAATTTAGGAAGAATAAGGCCTAAACCCCACTACTTTGTTATTTTACGGTTGGATATGGTGCATAGTTTTGTTACTCCTTCCGTCCCAAATTGGATGTTCATTTTTGAAACCCGTGCCATTTTTTGATTGTTATATTTCAATTTATAATGTTTCTCACCATTATGAACACACTGTATTATAGAACTCGTCAAGAACTATCAAACAAGATCCATGTTGAATATTTTTAGAGATTCATATTGAAAGATATAAGCGATTGAAAATGACACGGATTTCAAAAATGGACATCCAATTTGGGACGGAGGGAGTAATATTTTGAAGGTAAGAGCATCCCCATTTGGAACCCCCCAAAACACCCAAAAATCAGCCTCTCTATTTTCTTTACCCAAATTGTTTTTGCTACAGTACCGCACCAAATTTGGTGCGGTACTGTTCACGCACCTATTGTTTTTTTTAAATTATTTTCGGTTGATTTTCCCGGCTTTTGTGCGCGAGATGAGAGAGAGGGAGGGGAATAGGGGGGCATCACACGTTAACAGTTGTGTGTGGAGGGGAAGACACTTAGGGGGTACAACTGTGTGAAGGGGAAGACATTTAGGGGGGTCCACCACATTTTCTATACGGAAATCATTTCCCCAGGCGGGGAAACTAGATTTAGGAGGAATATATATATATATTTTTTATAGATTTGAGGGGAGTAGTTTAATATTAGTAAAGTTAAAATAGAGAGTTTGATTTTGTGAGTTTTTAATAAAGTGACTTGCTAATTTATAAAATGTGTTTTTGAAGTTAAATTTGGTGAAAATTTTGGTTCTTCTGATAAAGATGCTCTAAAGGCCCTAAAATGTGGAAAGTGTCATTCAATTTTCTACGTCAGTTTGGGAAGCGGACGATATCTCTTGGACCTAGTAGACAGGAAAACAAAATGCCGGGATTAAAAGCGTTAGTATTGAAACAGGCGTTAGTATCTCTTGGACCTAGTAGACAGGAAAACAAAATGCCGGGATTAAAAGCGTTAATCAGATGAACCCACAAGTCAATTTTATGTATCTGTCTGATTTAGTTGGCAAAACCCTTTTTTTGTTTCAAAAATCTTGGAAACAGGAGTAACCGCTCTTGGGTTAGGGACTTATGGTGCTCATGCCTTCAAACCCCAAAACCCCACTTTCAAAGAGGTTTTGTTTTCCCCCTCTTTTTCTTTTTTTACTTGGAATTCCTTCATCTACATGTTTTTTTTACAACCTTTTTGTTGCTAATTCAATCTGAAGGTTTGGCAAACGGCATCTCTCTACCATTTGGTTCACACTGCTGCTTTGGTTGCTGCTCCTATCACCAAAAAACCCAACATTGTGAGCCCCCCTATTGTTACATTATTATTCCAATATATGAATGCGTGCATACAGATCATGTTCAATGAATGTAATGTCTTATTGTATTTGGTTTTTCAGTTTGGAGGCCTTTTGACTACTGGAATTCTGGCATTCTCCGGAACGTAAGTGCCGCTATCTTTTCCTTGTTATCCGTAATGGTAGAAAGGGCTCTTGCAATTGATTGAACCAGTTCTCTAAATTGCATTTGATTGGTTCATTTGAAATTTGTATAGGAGTTTCCTTTATTCTAAGCTTTGCCTAGAACATAAGTATCCCTTATAACCAGTCAATTTCCTGTTTTATGTTGTAGTTACTAGAATTGTACTCCCCCGTCCCCAGTTGTTAGTCTCGTTTGGAAGCTCAAAGAAAACTCTTGTTCCGGGTTTTGGCCACGCAGCAATGAATATATAAACATGCAGGATGAGCAAGTTATTCATAAATCCGCCGTTTTGCGCGACATTTGTTATTGAACTGTTATACCCTAATCATTGACTTGAAAACCTTTTTCCCTTCTATTTTCATATTAGAAAACCAACCCAGAAATGAAATGATGAAGCACAATGATGACACCCCTTAATAAGTTAAAATTTCCTAAAATGACTAACAATTTTGGGGATGGAGGTACTTATAATTCTAGCGACGACTTAGGAAATTGTTTGCCAATTAGAAATGAAAGAAGAACATAAGAGGTTTTAAGTCTTCCATCCAAGACTATGTCCTCTTTTTCTAGTTTGATAGTCCATAAAGCATATGTTGATAAGAAGGAAGTCTAGCATATGTAGATTACACTTTCCTGTGAAAGACTCGTACCTCTGACCTATCAGAACATTTCTACAACTTCCAGCGTTCAAATTTAACAACAGTCGAATATTTAGACGGTACCTATTATAATACAGGATTTTCTTTCAGAGTTCTATAAACTTTGTCAAAGCTTTTCCCATGGTCAGTGCCAAAATGACAAAGCTAAAGCCAAATTTTGGCTTGTTAGAGTAGCAAAATGCCTCAAGTTGGCAGTGTTGCTCCATCGATACAAAATGTAATTTCTGTCTTCCTTGGAAATTGTCAAATGGAATAGCCTGTTGTGGGTTCCATAATGAAAAAAATAGAGAGAAATTATGTGGCAGATCTAGCAAAGGCAAACCTTGTGGCAGATTTGACAAGGTCGTTAAGCCTACCCCTTTATCCACTCATCTTTGCCAGAATTGGCACATTTCTTTCCAGGCTTTTTCTCTTTTATTTGCTTTAGTCTCTTTTTGGTTAATTTCTTGTACTGGCTCATGCCTTAGTTTTTTGTTCCACTGTGGATTCTTCCTTTGTTTTCTAATACAACGGTTAATTACCCAAAAAAAAAAAGGGCCATCTTTTAGCATGCTTTTGGCGGACCTTTTGGGTAGCGGTCTGCAACGGTCTTGCTATAATTTGGCTTTGACAGCCCTTATGCCATGCCATTGCAGACGCCTTGAGGACATTGGAACTTAATTATTCATGCAAGCTTCATACAATTTTTTTGTCCAAAACTTGATAGAGAGTTGCAGCGCCGTGATTGAGCCACTAAATCTAGAGGCTTCAATCCACTCATATGTTTTCATTGTATTTATGTGGCTTTATTTTGGAATTTTTTTTTTTTGTGTGTCCAAAATGTACTTCTTAGATATTTTGATGAGAATTATAATCCATCATAACTTGAGTGCCCTTTTGCTAAATGGCTTTTTTAGCCATAGAAATTATTTTAGTTACAGACAATCATTGAGACTATATTGAATCTGAATTACTGGAAAACTCAGTGTCAGTCATTGCTCATATCAGTTTTGAATGTTCAGCGGTAATCAATATGGCAGTAGCTAATGCACAAATACTAGAGGGCATAACAGAGTCCTGGCTGGGCATGTGCATTTTACAGCATCAGGTTGGGAGGGATAACAATATGGATCTCTTTAGTTGCTTAAGTTTCGAAATTTTCACCCAGAGGGGGGCTAGCAATCTTGAGTGGATGATCTGATTGCATGTGCAGCTTCGGGCCGGCCCAATGATTTTTAGTGCCCAAGGCCTAATTTAAAAACTGTGCCTTTAAGAGTAAACACTTAAACAATTTTTACAACAACAATCACAATACGAGAAAGCCAAAACAATATCGTAATGAGTCCTACTCCTACATTGGGCCTTTTTATTGTAGTTGCCATTTATTTTTTTGTGGGTCTTATATTGGGCCTTTAGGCCTAAGGATTCAGTTGTAAAAGTTAATTTGCTGTGTGTTTTATTTTGGGCCTTCAGGCCAAATGGATTTTTTTTTTTTGTTTAGGCCTTTTTTGAAAATTAGATTTGGCCTTTCTTGTTTTTCTTATTGGCTATAAACCCCTATTCAAGTAGTAAAAATTATGGGGGTGCCCCTATTTTTGTGGGTTGTCTGAATGCCCAAGGCCCAGGCCTCTTGGGGTTTGGCCGGCTCGTATGGCTTGGATTATCTGACTGGCATATTATCAGTATGTGGGTACGTGTTCATGTCTAGTTGTTGGACCCATTAAATGCCGATGTCAAGGACACGGAGATACGACAAAATTTTCTTACTCGTCATTGTAATGTTTTCCTTATTCTTTAAGATTGAATGGTGTTTTTTCCTTATTCTCCCCTTTGGTTTCTATCAATAACAGTATGGATCTCTTTAGTTGCTTAAGTTTTGAATTTTTCACCCAGAGGGGAGCTAGCAATCTTGAGTGGATGATCTGATTGCATGTGTAGCTTCAGGGCCGGCCCAAGGGTTTTTAGTGCCCAAAGCCTAATTTTAAAAATGTGCCTTTAAGAGTAAACACTTGAACAATTTTTACAGCAACAATCACAATACGAGAAAGCCAAAACAATATCGTAATGAGTCTTACTCCTAAATTGGGCCTTTTTATTGTAGTTGCCCATTTATTTTATTGTGTGTCTTATATTGGGCCTTTAGGCCTAATGGATCAGTTGTAAAAGTTAATTTGATGTGTGTTTTATTTTGGGCCTTCAGGCCAAATGGATTTTTTTTTTTTGTTTAGGCCTTTTTTGAAAATTAGATTTGGCCTTTCTTGTTTTTCTTATTGGCTATAAACCCCTATTCTGGTAGTAAAAATTATGGGGGTGCCCCTATTTTTGTGGGTTGTCTGAATGCCCAAGGCCCAGGCTTCTTGGTGTTGGCCGGCTCGTATGGCTTGGATTATCTGACTGACATATTATCAGTATGTGGGTACGACGTGTTCATGTCTAGTTGTTGGACCCATTAAATGCTGATGTCAAGGACACGGAGATACGACAAAATTTTCTTACTCATCAGTGTAATGTTTTCCTTATTCTTTAAGATTGAATGGTGTTTACAAGGTTCCACATGGCTCATGCTGCATCAGAGTTTATTGTTGTTGTTTCCTAGTAATATAGTAAAGCAAGTTGCTAAATATGCTCCTGCTGAATGTCCTACTACAAAGTCTTACATAGCCTATACGCTTACCCAAGTATCTGGTTTCCGACATGGATACTTTGTGCTCAAGAGTCCATGAAAGGTATTATGATGTTCAGCTTTAGGTGTAAGGTCTTTTGAATAAATATATAGCATCTACATGTAAGGTCTTGTGAATTTTGAGTGAATTTTGTTTTCAGCTTTAGGTGTAGCAGAGGGAAAATGTGCTATGACCACCCAGGTGAAATGATGTTCTCTTGTAATTTAAAAACAATTTCCCGATTAAAAGACACCATTGCAAGTTTCTCATGTTATTTTGTTTGCTTAGTAGAATTTTCACCCACCGATTTGTGAATATTTAGTTTATGTGATTAGACAACAAATTTAGCAACACACTCTGATATTTCGCAGGTGTTATGCTGTGGCGTTGCTTGAGGACAGAAAGTACTCCACCTTAGCTCCATTTGGTGGTTTTGCATTTGTTGCTGCTTGGGCAAGCTTGCTTTTCTAAGATCTCAATTTGGAGAGTTGAATGAGTTTTATATGGGAAAACTCATGAATGATGAGAGCATCGTTGTCACGGTGGAGGATCGAACCCATGTATAAATCTGCTCTTGTAATTCCTTCATTTACAACTGTTAAAAACTTACAATGTGTTCAATGGTTTCCGATGTAAATCTCAATAAAAGAATCTAATATTTCCTTTCATCTGAACTGCACGAGTCTTACTGTGTCTTACTGTGTTTAAGCTCTTCTCACCTCTTATTCTATATTTGTTTGTGTTATGAGAAAGTTCATATGAGGTCTAAATCAAAATATATATTTTTTTAAATTCAGAATATTCACCTCTCATTCTATATTAATTAAATCGGGGGTTATTTACTGGGACACCCCCTGTAAGTTAACGTTTTTCACCAAACCCCCCTGCAAGAAAAAACTTAGAGCAATTGCAAAAATCGTTGTATTGTATTCAAACAAATACATGTACATGAGACTAACGACAACGGATCCTCAACCCATTTTTTATCTACAAATACATGTACATGGGACGAAAATTGTTATTTCCTGTATTTTACTAGAAGGATTATTTATAAAAGTAGACCATTTAATTTTGTTTCGGCAAAAGATATTTCTCATGACAATGATTTTTTCATTGAGTATTCAAAATATGTTGAGAAAATTACAATTTTGTATTAGCACGTATCCGAACTCATGTGGTGCATTGTTTCACAAACAAACAATGAGTGAAGCAATACACCACGAGCTCAGATATGTGGTTGACCAGAAGCATTTCTTACAGATTGCTCAACACATAGCTTTCGCAAATCTGCCGACAAATTGATCTGAAATTCTTCACAAAAGGCTGGAACAAATTCGAAGGAACAAGTTACAAATTCTTCACCATTCATGGTTGCAGCAGAATTTCAGGTTGAGTACCTCATGACAATAGGAAACCAATTCATGCAATGTGGTGAACACATGGTCAGTAACTGAATTCCAAATACAAGGAAATGGGCAAACAGACACGGGGACACAGAAATTCTGGCATTTTAACACAGCAATGTTGAAGTCGACAAGGTCAGGTTAATGAATTCCAACAAAAATCAACTCAATAACACAGCTTTTAGAGCCCCTGGGTAGCTTGTTCAATACACTGCTGATCTTTTGCTCACGACTCTTGATATGACGCGAGTAACTATGCAAAGTCATCCTTTCCAAAACTGTTGCATTCTTTAACAAAAAGCTTATAAACTGCATCTCCATCGGCTTCTTATCAAAACGTTGAATTTAAACAGTTTTGAGGGAAGATGCGAAACAAGAAGGTACTCTTCCCAACATCAAATCAAACTCCCCGATATCAGAGATCTACAGAATTAGATGATACGAATATAATAAAGGTCGATAGATATTACAGCAGGAAAAAAAAATCAGGAGTACAAGGATAACCCAGAAGATCAGAATGAATCGTCTCCAGTCCACGGGCTTGAACTATGCCGTCCAGGGCCCGTGTTGAAAAAATGGATGACAAATATGATATTGGTTGTAGACTATTAACCTCATTTTAAAGCCATGTGACTGATAAAATCATGCAGTTATTGCAGGATTAAACTGATTTTTTTTTTCATAGATACGACTTACGAGTCAAATGAATAGCTCACATGATAAAAAAGAGATCCTTGAGAAGTCCCACAGGCATGAACAAAAAGGATCAATCCCCCAAGTGGACAGGAGACAAACCAGTTCCTTTAGATACGTACCTCCTCAAAGTAAATAGACTCCAGATTAGGCATTTTTTCAAGTAGGTCAATCAAACAAGAAGGATCATTATAAGAATCGCCATCCAGCACAAAATGGGTCATGTTGTTGAATGTAGGAAGACGGTCCAAAAGATTGTCAGCCTGCGAGAGATACTTTGGCACCAAAACAAAACAACAAATTAGTACGATGAAGATTTATTTTCTGGGCAAGCCACAAATATAAGCAAGGTACTGTTTACGTAACAACTTCAGCTTTTCCATATAGATAATGCAAAATTAAATAAGCTAGCATACCCTGAGCGCATCAGTTGTAGTCCTCAATTTTCTAATATTGCAAATCGCAGTAAGTAACCCGAGCGCTCGAGAAATAATGACTTGTTCCGGCATATTTTCATTGAAAAGAATAGATGCATCAACTAATGAAGATAGATCATATATACGAAAGTCAACCATCAGGGAACAAGTACAATGGAGATGGATCAGATTTGCAGCATAAATTTTGGTCACACAACCGTGGAAATCTGCAGGAGACTCCATATAACAATTCTCAATAGTCAATCTCTTCAGTGTGGGAATACAAATCGCTATAGTCTTTAGATTCTCCCATCTACAATGTACCAAGGCCAACTCTTGAAGCACTGGGCAACTAAGGAAAAAGATGTTGTGTGGAGTTATCATCTGAAAATGTAAGTTCAGAAACTTTCAAAGTCTTGAGGTTTGAGAATTGAATCAAACTTGGAACTTCCAAAGCCCCGTTCATCCATAATTTCAGTACCACAAGGGATTGACAAGTGAAAAGGCAGCAAGGCAATATCACCTGTGCTTCCGAAGGTAAACACAGATTAAGCTCTTCAATGTTGTGCCTTTTCGAAGTAGAGACCCATGAACTAACATGAGCTGAATTCACAAGCTCGCACGATTCTATACTAAGACTTTTAATATCTGAAGCATCGTGAAGGAGAAGAACTCTGTCCACAAAATCCAAGAAACTCCAACCTTCCTTTTTGCGAGATGGATACCTCTCTTCCTTCAAATCAATGTTGGCAATAGAGGTCCACAAATATTCCCATTTAGTCGATAATATAGAAGTTCGTATGGCGTCTTTGGTAGAGAGGAAGGAGAGGATACGATGGAGAACATTTATAGGCAAGCTGCTGATTATATCATTGCCATCACCGACATTTTGTTCTTCTGGAAGAACCACGTCCCCGAACAAATGTTGATGAATGTTATCATCTCTCTTTCCAGAAGAATGTGGATGAATGTTATCATCCCTCTGTTGCTTTCTCTTTCCCATTGACCTCCTAAATAAAGGGATAAAGAAGTCATTGATCAAGAGACATGACCCAATGAGGCGGAAAATGTGCAGAATTCATAACGAACAGATTGCTCAGACTGTTCTCAGGAAAACTACCCCGATCGGAAGAATTTGCTTGCTTTTATCAAATACAAATACAAGTACTAGCAAATAAATGGTACAAATAACAATAGCAATAACTTACAGGTACTGATGATTAAACATTCTACATGAAAATTTATACGCAAAATGGCCCAAAACACATACAAGTACTCAGCTTTATATGCGTCTATATACAGCTATAGTGAGAAAAACACGAACATCAAGCCCTCGAATCATCAAACTGAATAATTCAATCCCATAAAAATTCACCTTATGTATTCCTAAAGGGAATTCAAAATCCAGGTCAAAGACGATTAGCGGAAGTTCATACCTTTGAAATCCTAGAAACAGCGAGAATGTAAATTCGAACCTCGTCTAACTGAGCTCCGAGTCTCGATGCCCAAAGAAGATTGAAATTTGAAGTTCAAAAGGGGGGAAAGTAGATTATACAGTACTAGTTTGTGGAAAGAAGCTTTCCATCAAACATCTACGTTCTTTTTGAATTTGAACCCATATCTATATTGATCAAAGGGAAGATAAAAAAGAAACCATATCTATTACTCTTCCTGGACTGCTATAAATTGGGGTTGATGGGCGGGAGATGGAACATTTGAAAGAGAGAGATAAGGTTTGCGTGGAAAATGAAGGGCTTTCTTTCTTGAAACAGAGTGAGTTTATGGGAAAAGACAAAATTGTAAAATCCGAAAATGAAAGGAAAGATGAACTTATTGGAGCTGTTCTCCATTCTCCCTCCCTTTTTAAAATACTCCATCTTATTTGGGAATTTGGTAGTATATGTTTTTTTAAAAACATTGCAGAATTCATAACGAACAACAGATTGCTCAGACTGTTCTTAGGAAAACTACCCCGATCAAAATACAAAGAACTAGCAGACAAATGGTACAAATGACAATAGCAAAAACTTACCGATACTGATGATTAAACATTCTACATGAAATTTATACGCAAAATGGCCCAAAACACATAAAAATTCAAGAACATCAAGCCGTCAAATCAAGAACATCAAGCCCTCAAATCATATGCGTCTATATACAGCTCTAGTGAGAAAACAAGAACATCAAGCCCTCAAATCATCAAACTGAATAAACCAATCCCATAAAAATCCAGGTCAAAGACGATTAGCGGAAGTTCATACCTTTGAAACCTTAGAAACAGTGAGAAATGTAAATTCGAACCCCGCCTATCTGAGCTCTGATGAAAGGACGAAGAGGAATGTTTAGGGTTTCCCCAACGCTCGAGTCTCGATACCCAAAGAAGATTGAACTTTGAAATTCAAAAGAGGGGAAGCCTCTATTTACTCTTCCTGGGTGCTATAAATAGAGAGAGAGAAAGACATTGGGGTTGGCGGGAGATGGAACGTATGAAAGGGAGAGAAAAGGTCTGCGTGGAAAATGAAGGGCGGGCTTTCTTGAACACGGTTTTGAATTGAACGGCTCAGATCTTTCTTGTGGGACCCAAAGTGGGTCCCCGAGTCCCATCTATACATGGTCTGTACAATTTATCTGTACCGCTTGATTTGCCTGTTCTCCCTCTCTTCCTTTTAGTATTTGGAAAATCGGTATTTATTTTGAGGGTTCGAGAATGAAAGTATTCATATAATGGACACTTAAAAAACAATTTACACGCGTTCTAGATAATCGACATGTTAGGTCGAGTATGGGTTCGAAAATAAAATACATACATACATGTTCGGTCGAGTACGGGTTACACGGGTTGGAATAGTATAAACTTGACAAGCAAACCGAAAGTCAAAGTTTAAGATATTCCAAACCCATTTTTGACCGATGTGTGCAGTAAAACCGACTACATGTCACCAGGTAGAGTGATCAGGTTTTTTGATTTTTTCGCTCACCTCTAGAGCCTACTGATGGTAATATTCGGTGAGAAACAATAAGGTGTCAGTAAAGTAAATTTCATTTTCATACTTCTCTTTTAATTGTCACTAAATGAGTGATTTGGAGAGGTTTACATTCTTTTCTTTTTTCACCAAATCACTTAATTCAAAAAGGAGCGGTGAGGAGCAAAAAAGGGTTGTGGCGGGGTATTTTGGCTATATAGCTAAGCAGGATACATATGAACGTTTTAATGAAAAATTTAGAAGATAGGAGTATTTATTCAAGAAAGACCAAATTAAATAGCCATCATGTTTGGGGAATCTACTTAAGTTCCCCCTCCTAGTGGATTGGATATTTAAGTTGGCATCTTGCAATTTAAAAACCCGAACAATACTCACACTGCGAGTGTGCGTGCACACAACTATAATATTTTATTGTAATTAAGCTAGGTCTAGGGTATTTTCGTAATTTTACACTTATATGGGTTATTCGGTAATGTTAAGAGCAACTCCAACACTCCTTAACAAAATACCCAGCGAAAAGTACCAAAACAGTACCAATTCTACTTTACCTATTCACTTTTTTCACACCACCATTCCAACACTACTCTCCACTCTGGCTATCAATCCAAACTAACAAAACTAATTTTTGCCCCCAACCAATTTATTGCACCCAGAATAAAAGATGAAAACCACTGGATCATTTTCCCACCAAACCCAACAAACCAGAGCGTAACTCCACAAAAAAAAAACAAAAAAGAAAAAAAGAAAACCCAGCAAGTAGTGAATCAAACCAGAGCGTAAATCAAAACCAGAAAAATTGTAACGATTAATTGATCGACTATCAAAAAGAAACTTGGTAGCGTTAAAGGATCATTACACATGTTATTGTATATACATACATATATCTATATAGATATATGTATGTCTATTGATACCTGTATATTTGCAGAGATGGGCGAATCCAGGATTGCAGAGTTGAAGGGGTCTTCGTCAATGAAGAAGAAGGGGATCAAATTTGCAGGTCCTATGAGTTCTATGGGGGGTTTGAGCAACAGATCTGAAGGGTTTGAGGGAAATAGGTGTGAAAGAGAGAGGCAGAGAAGAGGGGTGAGAGAGAAGGGGAAAGTTTTTTGGCGCAAAGGAGCTGAGCTGGAGAAGAGAGGCGAGGGAAAGGGACTCGCCTGTGGTAGCGAGCCAAAGTGAGGGAAGGCAGAATAGCGAGGGTAGTAGCTGTTTACTGGTTCTTTTACTTCTTTATGATAAAATAATCGTGTGCGAGCGTGCCAGAGAGAGTTTCAATCTCCTCCCTCAGATTAACTTTGGAAAAACCAAGTCTAATCAGGCGATTGTGTTTTATTGGTTCAACTACCTCAATTAAGAGGATTTTTCTTTATAAGTGAAGAAATGCAAACCAATAACTCAGGAAATTAAAGAAACAATAAAGAAACAAGGTACTTCGATTGATAAATCAAAGATAAACTTACTTCGAAATTGTCTTCAACTTCAAATACAAATGTAACAGAACTTCGAACTGGTGATTGTTACAAGAACAACCCGAGAATGAGTGATTGTTTTATGAAAACAATCAAAATTATCCTAACTACTTTCTAATCTACTTCCTAATCTACTTCGAACTGAGTTCGAAATCCTAAACTACTTTGCCAATGAACAAACCAAGCATCATTTTTTGATAGCTGTTTGTTGAAGATTTGTTCGGGGGCTTTTCACTCTTCAATTTCTTCTATTTATAGACGCTGCTTGTAGTTTGAACTTCCCGTTCAATGAATTTGAACTTGGCTTGCTTCGAACTCTAACTTCTGCTCTTTGAGTTGGCAGTTTCTTCCTTTCCCCACGTCTGAATTTGAATTCTTCAGATTCTCCCTCCTGAAGCTTTGATTTGAAATCGCATAATCTGCTCCACTAATTCAAATGATCACACGTTAAAAGGATAATCGCGAGAAATACTCCACGTACTCTAACTGCCCATTATTCCATTTTATAGATTTACACGTGGAGCTTATGCGTTTAGCAATCAATATCGTGGCTTCGAAGTCAGTTTCTATTTTGTCCTTGACTTGTAACTGCCAATAACTGCTAATTTGAATTGAGGAACAATACGGCATCGTATTAACTCAATTCTCCTTCAATAATCCAGTGTATCTCTATTGACAAGTAATTGCCAACGTTTGGCATTTCTGATTACGTGTCAATCAACTATTGGATTTGTTAATTTTATATGTAAACATACCCCCCACATTAACATCGTTGTTCAAGGAATTTGAATGAATGTTGATGTGTCTTTTGCCGCGTCGAACTCTTTAATTAAATCATGGCTAACATTCCAATACCAAAAATGTCTTCGAAAACTTAGTTCCTTTTATGGCTTAATTTTACACCTTTCAGTGCTTTTTGAAGCAATAAAAAATGTTTTTTTTTAAACCAATCCGAACTTATAAAAATGTGTTTTTATAGTCTTAAACCAATAAAACTGGTTTTTATAAACATGATGATTTCGAAATAAGTAGAGCAATAAACCATTTCAAAGCCTAAATTCCAACTTGGGCTCAATAATGATTTAGGCCCAATTACCATTCAATAAACACCTGATCCGAAACAACGCACTATTTCACCACAACGTATAAATCTAGGGCTTAGAATTTTCACTGTGCGCTCAACATTTTCAAAACACTTTGCCCTTTCTCTTTCTCTCTTGTACTTCTGCAACCATGGCCTCTGAGACTTCAAACCCAATCAGCACTTCTTCCTTTGCCCTAAGACAATTGGTTCATGAAGCCAAATCGAAACCCACGGATGGATCTTTACATGATCAAACCTTTATCGTGAACCCTAAAAAGGTCGATACTCATATCCTAGGCCCTGCATTCTTTGATCTTCCTCTCAAATTTACGCCATGTTACCCGATTTTAGAAGGAAGTCAACTCATCAAAGATCAGGCACTAAACTTTGTAGAATGGTCTACTAAGAGTTTTGTATGCTGGCCTGTTCAAGACAAAGACTGGGGTAAGTGGACCGAACACATGCTGAAGTATAAGAAAACAGAATTGGAGCAAACTGGGCTTTGGCATATCATCACATTGCTTCGATATGGTATTCAACAAAACCCTTGCTCTCATACATGCTGCCTTAGCTTTTTGGGATTCATCATTCAACTATTTCCGTTTCAATTGTGGGATGATGGGACCCACAGTTTTGGATGTGTCATTTCGAAGTTGACCAACATTTGGCCTTCCTCTACCACTTTGCACAGAATTCATTTCAACATGTACTTGTTTATTCTGCCACACTTCTCGAACAGTTTTAGCCAATGATGTTGGCACATTAGTGTTAGCAGTTACTTCTTCAATCTTTGGAAATGGATCAGTATCAATTCCCATAGCCTTTTCTGGAAACATGATCCTTCCCTTCTTGATCTGTTCTTGAACCCTATCACGGAAAACATTACAATTTTTAGTTGAATGAGTCCAAGAAGCATGCCATTTACAGTAATTCTTCCCTCTAATTTCTTCCAAAGTTGGAAGTCTAACATTATCAGGAAGTTTGATAAACTTTTTCTTCAAAAGGTAATCAAAAATTTCATCTGCTTTGGAAACATCAAATGAATATACTTTACTAATGGCTTTCTTATTATTCCTTGGTGTTATAGAAGAATCCTTTCGAACCAAACAATCACACACACAAGGATCATGTTCAATAATTTCAGCAGCATCAATTTCATAAGTGGGCTCTTTGTAATAAGTAGAATAAGAAGAATTGTTCCTATCAACATCTTCTTCTAACAAAGATTCATATCTAGATGCTTTATAGGTTAAATCAACCAAGTCCCTAAATTCAGTAGAATCGAACTTCTTTCTAAGTTCTCTACTTAAGCCATCTTGTGCTATTCTAACAAATTCAATTTCTGGTAATTGAAGTTTGCATTTGTTTCTAGCCCTTTTAAACCTAGTAATGAATTGGGCAGCCTTTTCATCAGGTTTTTGTTTTAGCCTTGCTAAATCAGCCATAGTGACTTCAGGCTCAGTTAGGTAAAACTGTGCATGGAATAATTCTTCCATCCTTTGCCAACTTGGAACTGACTCTGGTGGTAAATTCGAATACCATTCGAAGGCAGTTCCTGTCAAAGAATTAGAGAATAATTTCAACTTACTGAAGCCATTATTACCTAATTCCTTACACTGAGCAGTAAATCTAGAAATGTGTTCTGTGGTTGATTGTTTCCCATCCCCATGAAACGGTGTAAAATCAGGAATTTTGAACCCCCTAGGGACTTCGAACTGCCTATCTATCCATTCTGGATAAGGTTTTCTATAAGCCTGAGTTTGCACCCCCCGGTTTAGAGGTCCATAAGCTTCCTGCATAAGGCCCAATATTTCATCTCTAAGGGTGGGATTTCCTTTAAAATGCACATTTGAGTTAATGTGTGGTTCCCTATTCACATTTCTTGTCATGTAATCTTCTGGAAAACCATCAAAAGAGTTTTCAAAAGGTTGAGGCTGTCTGTAATCTCCTTCTTGCCTTGTAAAAGGTTCGTAAAGGTGATTCGAATGCACTCTTCCCATTTCTGGTATTCCTGGACGTTTAGGAATTCCAAATTCTACATCAGGCCTCCTTGACCTTTCTCTTTCAATAAAATGATTTCCTGTGGAATGACCATATCCTTCAAACCCATAGTCATTATTTTTATAACCTTTATCCTCATTTACACCATCAAAACTAGGTTCGAATGGGATATGAGTGGTTTGTTTGTATGTTTTCTTAGGCTTGGGGGCTTGAGAGTCATAAACCTTTGCAGGTTCGTACCAAGATTCTGGTATTTCATCTACATTGATAGGCTCTTTTCCAGGTCTTGACTTAAATTTGCTTGTGCTAGCCTCTTCTTTGTCCTTCTCAAATGAAGGCAGAGGATTATTTTTAAGTCCTGATTGCTCTTCTAATTTTTGTAACATAAGCTTCTGGGTTTGAGCCAGTTCCTTAAATGTAGCAATCATTTCAGCAAATTGGCTAGACAACACACTTCCTCCAATATCTGGATTCTTTGGGTCATCAATTTGCACTGTTCTATTGTTCCTAGTGTTCATACGAGAATTTTGGCCAATTCCAACATTTGTATCTTGACCAATACAAGTTTCCTGACCTATTTGGGGTCTTTCGACCTGTTCATTCTCTCTAGGATTAACGTTATTCTCATCCTCTGGCGTTTGGCCAATTTGAGAATCATCTGTTTGCTTCCTAAGTTTTGGAGCCATTCAACACTTTCAGGGGTCCCACCGGGCGTGCCAAAAAATGTTTACTGGTTCTTTTACTTCTTTATGATAAAATAATCGTGTGCGAGCGTGCCAGAGAGAGTATCAATCTCCTCCCTCAGATTAACTTTGGAAAAACCAAGTCTAATCAGGCGATTGTGTTTTATTGGTTCAACTACCTCAATTAAGAGGATTTTTCTTTATAAGTGAAGAAATGCAAACCAATAACTCAGGAAATTAAAGAAACAATAAAGAAACAAGGTACTTCGATTGATAAATCAAAGATAAACTTACTTCGAAATTGTCTTCAACTTCAAATACAAATGTAACAGAACTTCGAACTGGTGATTGTTACAAGAACAACCGAGAATGAGTGATTGTTTTATGAAAACAATCAAAATTATCCTAACTACTTTCTAATCTACTTCCTAATCTACTTCGAACTGAGTTCGAAATCCTAAACTACTTTGCCAATGAACAAACCAAGCATCATTTTTTGATAGCTGTTTGTTGAAGATTTGTTCGGGGGGCTTTTCACTCTTCAATTTCTTCTATTTATAGACGCTGCTTGTAGTTTGAACTTCCCGTTCAATGAATTTGAACTTGGCTTGCTTCGAACTCTAACTTCTGCTCTTTGAGTTGGCAGTTTCTTCCTTTCCCCACGTCTGAATTTGAATTCTTCAGATTCTCCCCCCGAAGCTTTGATTTGAAATCTGCATAACTGCTCCACTAATTCAAATGATCACACGTTAAAAGGATAACTGCTTTTCGAGAAATACTCCACGTACTCTAACTGCCCATTATTCCATTTTATAGATTTACACGTGGAGCTTATGCGTTTAGCAATCAATATCGTGGCTTCGAAGTCAGTTTCTATTTTGTCCTTGACTTGTAACTGCCAATAACTGCTAATTTGAATTGAGGAACAATACGGCATCGTATTAACTCAATTCTCCTTCAATAATCCAGTGTATCTCTATTGACAAGTAATTGCCAACGTTTGGCATTTCTGATTACGTGTCAATCAACTATTGGATTTGTTAATTTTATATGTAAACAGTAGCTAGCCTCTTGGAACACTGAAAGTTGGTTTTGGCTGGCCACTCTAGCCAAGAGAGCCCATTTGACTAGTGTCTTGGAGATGCTCTAATAAAATCCAGCGTCAAGTAATCATTCTAATAAGTTTTAGTGTCAAAATCATGATTTATTAATGTCTAGCGGTAAAATGGTAAATTTAGCAAGTTAGGGTCAAAATAGTAATTTTACCAAGTCTAGGTGTAAAAAGGATAAGTGTTCAAAGTCTAGGATGATTCTGCAATAGTATAAAAATTGTGGGATTAACTTATAATTTAGAGAAAAAACTCCTTGTAGTAATTTCATAAAAACTAAGGCCATTAGATGATTTCTTAATATAATTAGGGCCATAAAAATTGTGGTGGATAATTCTAATAGTTCTATAATCCTTAATAAAGACCCACTTGTACTTTCTCTCTCTAGAATTGATGTTCTCCCATAATACAAGCTTTTCCTTCCCTCTAACTTCTGCAAATTTTGCAAGTGAAATGGGAAGACGTTTTTGAGTAAATTCATAGAGCAGAAGAAGGTTTACATGTGTGGCAAGTGTCAAGGTTTGTGGGAGACAGTGATAAGAGCATGTGATAGTCGTAATTTCTCTCTCTCTCTCTCTCTCTCTCTCTCTCTCTCCCTCCCTCCCTCCCTCCCTCCCTCCCCCCCCAATGCACTCATTCTTCTCTGTCTACGTGAATTTATTATAGAGTTATTACAGTCGTAATCCTCCGCTAATGAAATCGAACCGCTTGGACATTATAACACAATATACGATTGAGTAACTTCATTTATACAATGAGATGCTAGAGTTTTGCTTAATTTATCAGAAGGTCTTCCATTTATGCCATTTTGTTGCTCGCTTTTTAGTGCACTTCCTTTGGCTAGCACATTTAGAATCTGTCATTTTCTATACATTGTCTCACCCTTCGATTTGGAGAGACATAGATTAACTCATTTGATTTTGAGTCTCAGTTTCGTCCTTTTTGTTTCAATTGTAACCCCGATATTTGGTTTATGTACTGATTAGATGCAATAGATAACACTTGCTTCCCAAACTAACAGAAAAGTGCTGAATGAAAGACAATTTCGACATTTAGGGCCTTTCCCTCCAGAATTCACTGCTAGGCCCCATTTTCCCTAATTTTTTGATAGTTTTGTTCGTCCCTTCTAAATTTGTGTTAGATTTACATTACTTTTTTTTTATTTGTTAATAATCACGCTATTGACGAGAAGAGTCTAAAATGTAAAAACTTCTGACCAAAAAGAGAAAAAAAATCCCTAAATATGAAAAGATATTAAAAAAATTGGTAATTTTTTCTCCAAAATATCTTTTTGTATGAACTTATTCAACTTTGGTCTCCATTTTTATACTTTCCTGATCTCGTCAAGACAATTAATTCTAAAATTACAACGAAAAGCTAAACAAAAATCACAAAATAAAAAAAGAACATAAAATAATACTAGACCAAAAATTTAGGAAGAATAAGGCCTAAACCCCACTACTTCGTTATTGTACGGTTGGATATGGTGCATAGTTTTGTTAATATTTTGAAGGAAAAGATATTTCACTTTTGTCCGTCAGTTTGGCAAGCGGAAGATATCTCTTGGATCTAGTAGACAGGAAAACAAATTTCCGGGATTAAAAGCGTAAGTATTGAAACTAGGGTGATGAAATAGAGATTCTGTTAAAACGAGAAGAAAAGGCCGTTAGATGGACGGATTCGACCGGCGGACACGACGTCGTTAGAAGCTGATGACTGCGTCGGTAGATTTGGGGGGTTCTTGAAATTGGGAAAGTGGTAGCGGTGAACTGGTGAAGGATGGATCCTCGTGTCTGGCACAAAGTCGCTGCTATTTCTGGTATTCTCACTCGCTCTCGCTCTCTACATGCACACATAGAGACACAATCAGATGAACCCACAAGTCAATTTTATGTATCTGTCTGATTTAGTTGACAAAACCATTTTTTTGTTTCAAAAAACTTGGAAACAGGAGTAGCTGCCCTTGGGTTCGGGACTTATGGTGCTCATGCCTTCAAACCCCAAAACCCCACTTACAAAGAGGTTTTTTTTTCCCCTCTTTTTCTTTTTTTACTTGGAATTCCTTCATCTACATGTTTTGTTTACAACCTTTTAGTTGCTAATTCAATCTGAAGGTTTGGCAAACGGCATCTCTCTACCATTTGGTTCACACTGCTGCTTTGGTTGCTGCTCCTATCACCAAAAAACCCAACATTGTGAGCCCCCCCTATTGTTACATTATTATTCCAATATATGAATGCGTGCATACAGATCATGTTCAATGAATGTAATGTCTTATTGTATTTGGTTTTTCAGTTTGGTGGCCTTTTGACTACTGGAATTCTGGCATTCTCCGGAACGTAAGTGCCGCTATCTTTTCCTTGTTATCCGTAATGGTAGAAAGGGCTCTTGCAATTGATCGAAGCATTTGATTGGTTCATTTGAAATTCGTATAGGAGTATCCTTTATTCTAAGCTTTGCCTAGAACATAAGTATCCCTTATAACCAGTCAATTTCCTGTTTTGTGTTGTAGTTACTAGAAAAGTACTCCCCCGTCCCCAATTGTTAGTCTCTTTTGGAAGCTCAAAGAAAACTCTTGTTCCGGGTTTTGTCCACTCAGCAATGAATATATAAACATGCAGGATGAGCAAGTTATTCATAAATCCGCCTTTCTGCACGACATTTGCTATTGAACTGTTATACCCTAATCATTGACTTGAATACCTTTTTCCCTTTTCTTTTCATATTAGAAAACCAACCCAGAAATGAAATGATGGTGTCTCCTTACTTTTTCTAGACAAAGCGCAATGATGACACCCCTTAATAAGTTAAAATTTCCTAAAATGACGAACAATTTTGGGGATGGAGGTACTTATAATTATAGAGACGAGTCAGACGGCTTAGGAAATTGTTTGCCAATTAGAAATGAAAGAAGAACATAAAAGGTTTTAAGTCTTCCATCCAAGACTATGTCCTCTTTTTCTATTTTGATAGTCCATAAAAGCATATGTTGATAAGAAGGAAGTCTAGGGTTTGTTCCCTAGGGAACACGGTGTAGATTACATTTTCCTAAGAAAGACTCGTACCTCTGACCTATCAGAACATTTCTACAACTTCCAGCGTTCAAATTTAACAACAGTCGAATATTTAAACGGTACCTATTATAATACAAGATTTTCTTTCAGAGTTCTATAAATTTTGTCAAAGCTTTTCCCATGGTCAGTGCCAAAATGACAAAGCCAAAGCCAAATTTTGGCTTGTTAGAGTAGCAAAATGCCTCAAGTGGGCAGTGTTGCTCCATCGATACAAAATGTAATTTCTGTCTTCCTTGGAAATTGTCAAATGGAAAAGCCAGTTGTGGGTTCCATAGTGAAAAAAATTGAGAGAAATTATGTGGCAGATCTAGCAAAGGCAAACCTTGTGGCAGATTTGACAAGGCCGTTAAGCCTACCCCTTTATCCACTCAGCTTTGCCAGAATTGGCACATTTCTTTCTAGGCTTTTTCTATTTTATAGGCTTTAGTCTCTGTTTGGTTAATTTCTTGTACAGGCTCATGCCTTAGTTTTTTTTTCCACTGTGGATTCTTCCTTTGTCTTCTAATAAGACAGTTAATTACCCAAAAAAAAAGGCCATCTTTTAGCATGCTTTTGGCGGACCTTTTGGGTAGCGGTCTGCAAAGGTCTTGCTATAATTTGGCTTTGACAGCCCTTATGCCATGCCATTGCAGAAGCCCTGAGGACATTGGAACTTATTCATGCAAGCTTCATACAGATTTCTTGTCCAAAACTTGATAGAGAGTTGCAGCTCCGTGATTGAGCCACTAAATCTAGAGGCTTCAATCCACTCATATGTTTTCATTGTATTAACGTAGCTTTATTTTGGAATTTTTGTTGTTGTCCAAAATGTACTTCTTAGATATTTTGATGAGAATTATAATCCATCATAACTTGAGTGCCCTTTGGCTAAATGGCTTTTTTAGCCATAGAAATTATTTTAGTTACAGACAATCATCGAGACTATATTGTATCCGAATTACTGGAAAACTCAGTGTCAGTCATTGCTCATATCAGTTTTGAATGTTCAGCGGTAATCAATATGGCAATAGCTAATGGACAGATACTAGAGGGCATAACAGAGTCCTGGCTGGGTATGTGCATCTTACAGCATCAGGTTGGGAGGGATAACATTATGGATCTCTTTAGTTGCTTAGGTTTTGAATTTTTCACCCAGAGGGGGGCCAGCAATCTTGAGCGGATGATCTGATTGCATGTGTAGCTTCAGGGCCGGCCCAAGGGTTTTTAGTGCCCAAGGCCTAATTTAAAAAATGTGCCTTTAAGAGTAAACACTTGAACAATTTTTACAGCAACAATCACAATACGAGAAAGCCAAAACAATATCGTAATGAGTCATACTCCTAAATTGGGCCTTTTTATTGTAGTTGCATGTCTAGTTCTTGGACCCATTAAATGCCGATGTCGAGGACACGGAGATACGACAAAATTTTCATACTCACCAGTGTAATGTTTTCCTTATTCTTTAAGGCTGAATGGTGTTTACAAGGTTCGACATAGCTCATGCAGCATCAGAGTTTGTTGCTGTTATTGCATAGTAATATAGTAAAGCGAATTGCTAAATATGCTCCTGCTGAATGTCCTACTACAAAGTCTTACATATTCTATACACTTGCCCAAGTATCTGATCTCCGATATGGATACTTTGTGTTCAAGAGTCCATGAAAGGTATTATGATATTCAGCTTTAGGTGTAAGGTCTTGTGAATAAATATATGGCATCTACGTGTAAGGTCTTGTGGATTTTGAGTGAATTTTTTTTTCAACTTTAGGTGTAGCAGAGGGAAAATGTGCTATGACCACCTGGGTGAAATGATGTTCTCTTGTAATTTAAAAACAATTTCCCGATTGAAGACACCATTGCAAGTTTCTCATGTTATTTTGTTAGCTTAGTAGAATTTTTCACCCACGATTTGTGAATATAGTTTATGTGATTAGACAACAAATTTAGCAATACTTTGTGATATTTTGCAGGTGTTATGCTGTGGCATTGTTCGAGGACAGAAAGTACTCCACCTTAGCTCCATTTGGTGGTTTTGCATTTGTTGCTGCTTGGGCAAGCTTACTTTTCTAAGATCTCAATTTGGAGAGTTGAATGAGTTTTATATGGGAAAACTCATGAATGATGAGAGCATCGTTGTCACGGTGGAGGATCGAACCCATGTATAAATCTGCTCTTGTAATTCCTTCCTTTACAACTGTTAAAAACTTACAATGTGTTCAATGGTTTCCGATGTAAATCTCAATAAAAGAATCTAATATTTCCTTTCATCTGAACTGCACGTATGCCATTCACTTGGAACCCCCAAAACTATGTTCCAACTCTGCTATACAGAAACTGAACTACAACTACAAACTATAAAGATACGACTTAAGCGATGCAATGATGTCCAAGATTACCGAATTTCGTCGGACATCGAAGCTATGTTGATTGTTGAATACACAGTTTCCTACCTAGATGCATACCTTAAGAACATTGGGCCAATCCTTGCCAAATTTGATCACTAAAGGATCTCCTACATTATAGGATAGTGGGTTAGTGAAAAGTTATCATTGATTGGTTGTACGTAAATATAACCTTCTTGTATCAATTAAAGGAAAAGTGAATATTTATAAAAGTGTTCTATGGTTAAGTACATAGGCCCGGTTCTGCTCAATCAGGACTAGGGATGCAAACGAGCCGAGTCGAGCCGAGTCTTACCGTGTTTAAGCTCTTTTCACCTCTTATTCTATATTTGTTTGTGTTATGAGAAAGTTCGTATGAGGTCCAAATCAATTTTATTTTTATTTTTTAAATTCAGAATATGCGAGTGAGTTAAGCCCACTGCCCACTGCCCACCTCAATTAAATTGGGGGCAAAATCCTGTATAAATGGTCCAAGTCACTATTTTAGAGCTTCTTAACTTGTACAACACAATCATTTTTTGGCTCTTTTTACAGAAGTCTTTTACTCAGTCCACGACGCAAGGAATCTATGAAAGGGATTAAGTCAATAACAGGACAAGATTTTCAAAATTTTATGGTGTTCACGGCAGTCAGAATAGTGATGGTAGACATTTCTTGGGCGTCCAAGAGAATTAATTTGTAGAGACCCTACTTTAAAACCACATCATAACCATAATCTTGTTCACCCAACATTGGCAAACCAGAGTTGCTTATACATCATGGGTTCGTCTCTGCATCTTCACACGTTCCTGATCTTGTGTTGTTTTAATCTTAGTATTTTGACCAACTCTTACTCTTCTACGAAGCCACTATGCCATGACGATGAGAGATCAGCCTTGCTGCAGTTCAAAGATAGCTTTTTCATCAACGAGTTTGCTTCTGCCGACCTTTCTGCTTATCCAAAGGCTGAGTCATGGAAGCTCGACGGAAATATTAGTGATTGCTGCTCGTGGGATGGCGTAGAGTGTGACCATGACACCGGTCATGTGGTTGGTCTCGACCTCAGTAGCAGCTTCCTCTACGGTTCTATCAACTCCAACAGCAGCCTCTTCAGCCTTGTTCACCTTCAGAAGCTAAACCTCGCTGACAATCACTTCAACTACTCTCATATTCCTACCAGTTTTGGAAATCTTTCGAGACTAAAGAGCATCAACCTATGCAATTCCTTTTTATCAGGTCAGATCCCTTCAGAGATCTCATCTCTTTCAAAATTGACTTTCCTTGATCTGTCGAGACATATATACACATATCCTACAAAAAGTCGCTTGAAACTGGAAAAACCGAGTCTGAGAGACCTCGTTCAAAACCTAACCAGCCTGAAAGTACTTGACCTTAGTGAGGTGAACATATCGTCTACAGTGTCAGGTGCTTTATTAAATATGACCTCTTTAACAAACCTTAGTCTCATAAATTGTTTTCTGTATGGTGAATTCCCAATGGGCATTTTCCGTCTGCCGGACCTACGGATGTTACGCTTGACACTTAATGAAAACCTTATTGGTTATCTTCCTGAATTTCCACGTGGTAGTCAACTTGAGGAATTGACGATTGGGGGGACAAGTTTTTCCGGAATGTTGCCAATTTCAATTGGGAATCTTAATTCCTTAAAAGTGTTAGAATCATCATACTGCAATCTTTATGGGACGATTCCACCCTCAATTGGCAATTTGGCCCAGCTCACATATCTGGAAGTTACCAATAACAATTTCTGGGGACAGATTCCTTCATCAATAGCAAACTTATCAAAATTAACTCACTTAGGACTCGGCGGTGGCACTTTTGATGCAGGTATGCTACCCTTCTTGCTTGGAAAGCTATCAAAACTCACTGAATTATACCTTACTGGTACGAAAATAAGTGATGTGTTACCGCAGTCTCTTGCTAACCTGACCCAACTATCTGTGTTGGCACTCAGCAGTAATGAGTTACATGGTGAAATCCCATCTTCGCTTCTGAATCTCACCCGATTTACCCATCTAGACCTTTCAGAAAATCATCTCTACGGCATGTTTCCAAGTTCAATATTGGAATTAAAGCATCTTGAAATTCTTGATCTTGCTTCAAACAGCTTGAGTGGCAAAGTTGAGCTAGACATCTTTCAAAATCTCCAAAACCTTTTTCTATTGAAATTGTCAGGAAACAAATTGACGGTGCATGCATCAAACAGTACCAACGCTACTCTACCAAAATTAAGAAATATAGGATTGGCATCATGCAACTTCAAAGAGTTCCCTGATTTCTTGCGGTTCCAGGATGAATTAGAATTCCTTAATTTGGCTAATAACAATATTCATGGCCTAGTACCGACGTGGTTGTGGAGCACAAGTAAAGAAACAATGAGTGGTATCGACCTTCATGGAAACTTTCTTACAGGATTTGAGCAGCATCCAAATGCCATTCCATGGATATCACTACGATTCCTAGATTTCAGCTTTAACAGGCTACAAGGACCACTCCCAATTCCACCACTGTCTATCCTTTCTTATGATGTTGCTAGTAATTTACTAAGTGAAGAAGTTCCAACATCATTTTGCCAAAATAGTGCTCTTTTCGCGCTTGACTTGTCTAATAATTACTTAAGCCGGACCATTCCTCAATGCTTGGTCAGTTCTAGTTCTACTAGTGATTCTCTAGTGCTGCTCAATCTGAGTAGCAATAATTTTCACGGCACTATTCCCCAGACGTTCATGAGGAGGATTAAGATGATTGACTTAAGTCAAAATCAATTGCGTGGGGGGGTACCACGTTCATTGGCAAATTGTACAATGCTTGAAATTCTTGTTCTGGGAGATAATCAGATTGAGAACACTTTTCCCTTTTGGTTGGGAACTCTTCCTGAGTTAAAAGTTCTTGTTCTCCGATCAAATAGATTCCATGGTGCCATTGAGAATCCTAAAACCAATTTGAAGTTTCCGAAGCTGCGAATCATTGACCTCTCTCACAATGGTTTCTCTGGTATATTGCCATCAGATTACTTCCAGAACTGGAATTCAATGAAAATGGAAATGAAAGGGAATTCAACATATATGCAAGTGGAGGAGAAACCACGATCTCTAGAAAGGGGAAAGTATGTTTATTCAAGGAGTTTCACTTATTCGGTGACAATATCTATTAAAGGGACAAAAAGGTTTTATGAGAAGATCCAAAGTGTATTTGTATCCATTGATCTTTCAAACAACAAATTCAGCGGAGAAATTCCAGAGTCCCTTGGAAGTCTCAGTGGACTTCAAGCGCTAAACATTTCCAAAAACAAGCTCACTGGCGTCATCCCATCGTCCTTGGCAAATCTGAAGGACCTGGAATCGTTGGACCTATCTCAAAACTTACTCTCAGGAGAGATCCCTCAAGAGCTAACTAAACTCACTTTCTTGGCGGTCCTAAACGTTTCTCATAACCGTCTCAAGGGCCCTATACCTCAAGGTAAGCAATTTTCTACGTATGACAATAGTTCATATGGTGGGAATATGGGGTTGTGTGGTGCCCCTCTAACATTGTTATGTGGAAATTCAGAAACTTCACCCCCACCACCACTGGCACACATCTTGCAAGGCAAAGATTCAGAGTTTTCCAGGGGTATTTACTGGTTGATCATAATCATGGGATATGGGAGTGGGCTGGTAGTTGGATTGGTTATTGGTCACACGCTCACCACAAGGTATCATGAATGGTTTGTTGCCATCTTTGAAAGGGGAAAGAAGACTAAGAAGATGCAGAAAAGGAAGGGGCGAAGACACTAAACCTGTAAGTAGTTTAGATTAGACACTGTACTGTTTGTCTATGTGCATGCTCTTAGATTTCATCAAGGTTTCCAAGTCTTTTGTCACTTTAGGTTTTCTTTTCCAGTGATGCCTACAACTTCCTCATTGTGGCTTTATCACTCATGATTTGAAATATGAACTTTTGTGCTAAGAACTATATAGCTACTTTGTAATTAGTCTTCATATTCCAGTTTTGATGAGCAATTATAATCAACAACTCAAAAGCACTTTCATATAGCTCTATGCTAGCTGCTAGAGTGTGTGATTCTTCACTTCTACTGCATTTTTAGCTACAAACTAGGAACAAACTGAACTAAACTGTTAGAATAGCTTATTAGTGCTTACTAGTATTTGTCCCACATTGGCTAGCTAAGTAATGTATCTAGTCGTCCCATAATATAAATAAAGGTTTCATGTGTTAGGGTTGATTAACACCCTACACTTCTCCTTCTCTCTCTCTCTCTCTCTCTCTCTTAAACAAACATCATGGTATCAGAGCAGGTTCTGATTCCACCATAAACCATCATCGTCATAAAAAAAAATAAAAAAATAAAAAAATAAAACCCTAGCAAGTTAGCAACCATCGTCTTCTACCAATCAAAACCCTAAATCCCCCAATTAACCATCCAGCCTCACCGATCGACAACCCAATCAACATTCCTAGCCACAATCGACCAATCCACGAACCCAAACTTTGCCACTGTTCATCGACCGTTATCGTTTCATCGCACTGCCATCGCTTCATCGACACGCTTTATCTTGTTCATCGACACTTTGTTCATCGGCATGTTCATCGCGTTGTTACTTTGTTCATCGGTCATCGTTCATCATCGCGACGTTGTTCACGATGTTTGTTCACTATCACCTATCACTTTGTTCATCAATCACTTTGTTCATCTCAAGGTGATTATTGATATGCACTGAAGGTGTATTGTTTCGACGAGATCTTTGAAGTTTGCTTAGTCTACAACATGTACTAAAGGTTCCTTGGTCACTTGGTATACACCTACAACACTACTTATATGTGCTTTTTGTTGGCAGTTGGTGGTGATTATTTGTGTACTGGTATTGCTTCTGTCAGTAGTTGTTCTTGTGGTGGTTTAACTATGTTGTTTTTCAGTTAGTTGGTAGACGAAGTTGATCGGTTAGTGGGTTGGTGGTCTGGTATTGAAGTAGTGGGTTGATTAGTGAGTTGGTTTGTCGGTGATTACTTTTCTCTCTGTTATTTGGCAACATGTCTGAGGAGAAGTTTGCTTCTGGTTCTTTGCGGAGAAGTTTGTTGGTGGCTTTTCTCTCTGTTATTTGGCTCTCGGCACTCAGTTGATTAGTTATTTGTAGTTGTGGTTTATTTCTTCTGCTAGAGGTAGCAGTTGGTTGATTTATTGATCAATTTTTGATTTGTTGGTAGATGTTGATTTCATACGGTGGATAGTCGCGAAGTTTGTTGGTTGTTTGGTTGCTAGTAGATTCCGAGTTGGTATTTGGGTTTGTTTATGATGAAGTCTGCTTCAGTTGTTTCTGGTAGTTTTGGCTCTGGTTTTGGTGGTCGTGGTTCTAATTTCCGTCGTCGTGATGGTTTTGGTCGCGGTCACATGACAGGGGGAGGTAGTTCTCGTCGTGGTAGTTCTAATTGTGGAAGTTCTGCTTATGGTACTCGACAGTGTACCCATTGTGGGGGTATCAATCATACAGTGGAGTACTGTTATGATCTTTATGGTTTTCCCCGGTCTCATCAGGTTGCTATTTCTGAGGATGTTAGACAGTTTACTCATTCTTCTGCCGACAGTAGGGTGACTATCTCAGCAAAGGAGTATCAGCAATACCAACGCCTACTGTCACTACAGACAAGTTCTTCCATTGCTACGTTATCTCAGACAGGTTCCTCCGCTGCTTGCATTGCATCTTCTCATTCTTCTAATCATTGGGTTATTGATTCTGGTGCATCTGATCATATGACTGGTACTCCTATTCTTTCCGGTCGTAAGTCTCTCGGTAAACCATCTCGTGTCACCTTAGCTGATGGTTCTACCACCAATGTTACTGGTTTGGGTTTTGTTCATGTTACTTCCTCTCTTACTTTGGATTCCGTACTGCAAGTTCCTCGTTTTCCATTAAATCTTATGTCTGTTAGTAAACTTACCAAGTCTTTGAATTGCTCAGTCACATTCTTCCCTAATGGTTGTGTGTTTCAGGATCTCAAGACGGGGAAAAAGATTGGTGGCGGTGTGGAACGTGGTGGCTTGTATTATTTTACCGATGATTTTCACCCTAGCTCTGTTGCTCTTCAGTCATCAGTGTCACCATATCAATATCATTGTCGTCTTGGTCATCCATCCCTTCAGAACCTTAAACGGCTAGTGCCTTCATGTAGCCGTGTGGATGTTTTGCCATGTGAAGTCTGTGAGTTTAGCAAACATCATAGAGTATCTTTTTCTCCTAGAGTTGAGAGTCGTGCGTCGCGTCCTTTTGAGTTAGTTCATTCTGATATTTGGGGTCCAATGCATGTTCCTAATATTTTTGGCTTTCAATATTATGTTATTTTTGTCGATGATTTCTCTCGTGTTACCTACCTTTATCTCATGAAAGCAAGGTCCGAGTTATCTTCTATTTTTAAGTCATTTTATATGGAAATTAAAACCCAATTTGATACTTGCATTCGCATATTTCGTTCTGATAATGCCCGTGAATATTTTAAAAATAGTCTTTCTCAGTTCTTTGATGATCACGGTATTATTCACGGTCCTCTTGTGCTCGGACTCCACAAAGAAAATGGAGTTGCCGAACGCAAGATTCGACATTTATCAGAAGTTATGCGTGCAATGTTATTTCAAATGCAAGTTCCTAAGTCTTATTGGAGTGACGCAGTTCTTACCGCCTGCTATTTAATTAATCGTATGCCCTCTACTGTTCTTGGAGGTCAGATACCCCATCAGGTATTGTTTCCAGGTCGCCCTCTTTACTCATTACCCCTTCGGATTTTTGGGTGCACATGTTATGTTCATGCTCTGGATTCTGACCGAAGCAAACTTGACCCTCGCTCCATTAGGTGCATTTTTCTTGGTTACTCTCGGACTCAAAAAGGGTATAAGTGTTATTCTCCATCTTTACGTCGTCATTTTGTGTGTGCTGATGTCACATTTAATGAGTCGCTCCCGTTTTATTCGGAGCCTGTCAGTACAAATGATCGGTTTGCATCTGAGTCTGTGTTTCCTATAGCTATCCCATCAGGTACTGGTCTTCCTCCACCAAAACCTTTGCAGGTGTATGTTCGTCGTCCTAAACTTCCATCAGAGCCATCTCAGCCAGCACATTCTCAGCCCGAGCCCTCTGAAGAACCAGCTCCACCTTCGCCCACCGCTCCGTCTTCTCCTCCGTTGCGGGATCTCGCCGACCTTGATCGTCCTATTGCCCATCGTAAAGGTATTCGGTCCTGCACTATACATCCTATTGCTCAGTTTGTTTCCTATAATCATTTGTCACCGTCCCTTCGTGCTTTTACTACTTCGGTCTCTTCCGTTTTTGTTCCTAACACTGTTCAGGAGGCTTTATCTATGTCTGAGTGGCGGAAAGCTATGGAGGATGAGATGTCTGCTCTTCATCATAATGGCACTTGGGAGTTGGTTTCTCTTCCTGCTGGTAAAACTACTGTTGGTTGTCGTTGGGTATTCACAGTCAAGTATCATCCGGATGGCACTATTGAGAGGTATAAGGCCCGCCTTGTGGCCAAAGGCTATACACAGACATATGGGGTTGATTATGCAGAGACTTTTTCCCCAGTTGCTAAGATAAACTCTGTTCGGATTCTTATTTCTCTTGCCGCTACTCTAGGTTGGCCCTTATTTCAATTGGATGTCAAGAATGCCTTCTTACATGGTGATCTGCTCGAGGAGGTCTATATGGAGCAACCTCCTGGGTTTGTTGCTCAGGGGGAGCGTTCTCGGGTTTGTCGTCTTCGCAAAGCCTTATATGGTCTAAAGCAGTCCCCTCGAGCTTGGTTTGGTCGGTTTAGTGATGCTGTGCTGCAATTTGGTATGCGTCGTTCCCATTCGGATCACTCTGTTTTCTCTCTTCAGTCAGAGCGTGGAAAAATAGTGTTGATTGTATATGTAGATGATATCATTATTACTGGAGATGATCAGAAGGGTATTGAGGAGTTGAAGCAGTTCTTACAGCGACAATTTCATACTAAGGATTTGGGTAAGCTAAGATACTTTTTGGGTATTGAGGTAGCAAGATCCAAGGATGGAATTAGTTTGTCCCAACGGAAGTATGCATTGGATATTCTTGAAGAGACAGGTTTATTGGGAGCAAAACCTGTGGAGACCCCAATGGATCCTAATGTGAAACTTTGTGTTGATCAGGGGGAGATATTTCCTCATCCAGACCGGTATCGTCGCTTAGTTGGTAAGTTGAATTACCTTACAAATACACGTCCTGATATCTCTTTTGCTGTCAGTATGGTGAGTCAGTTTATGTCCGCACCTCGACTTCCACACTGGGAAGCTTGTCTTCGTATTGTGAAATATCTTAAGGCTCATCCAGGACGTGGTCTGTTTTATCGGTCTAATGGACATTTACGGATTGAAGCCTTTACCGATGCTGATTGGGCAGGATCACCATCTGATAGACGATCCACTACTGGGTACTGTACTTTTGTTGGAGGCAATTTGGTCACATGGAAAAGCAAGAAACAAACAGTGGTCGCAAGGTCTAGCGCAGAAGCAGAGTATCGGGCCATGGCACACACATCTTGTGAGATTGTGTGGTTGAGAGCTTTACTCAAGGAGTTAGGTTTTGATGTGGAGTTACCTATTCCTATGTATTGTGATAATCAAGCGGCAATACATATTGCTTCAAATCCAGTATTCCATGAGAGAACGAAGCATATTGAAGTTGATTGTCACATTGTTCGTGAGAAGATAGATGGTGGTGTGATATCTACTCCATTCGTTTCTACAGGAGCACAGTTGGCCGACATCTTCACAAAACCATTGTTTAAACCGCGTTTAGAGTCTTTATGTAACAAGCTGGGATTTTGTGATATTTATTCTCTAGCTTGAGGGGGAGTGTTAGAATAGCTTATTAGTGCTTAATAGTATTTGTCCCACATTGGCTAGCTAAGTAATGTATCTAGTCGTCCCATAATATAAATAAAGGTTTCATGTGTTAGGGTTGATTAACACCCTACACTTCTCCTTCTCTCTCTCTCTCTCTCTCTCTCTCTCTTAAACAAACATCACCAAATGGAGCCTTATGTCCTAAACAATTGGGATCGGCTAAGCTACAAACTAGAAACATAAGGTAAAAATTACGATAATAGTAATAAATAACTTGAGCTGGTTGTCGATACAGTTACAAAAACTCATCGCGAAAAGAGGAATAATTCTATGGGTAGCGAAGGGGCGGGTACGAAAAATGCGCAGACCTCATGTGTGGGATCAACCTTGGGTCCCGATGAGTGTTTGATCAATTCGTCCAGCTTTTTGGTTTTGAATTCACTGACCACAACAAGAAACCCAAAATGGGACGACTTGATCAGGACTTATCGACATATGACTGAACTGATTTTTTGCAACACATGTTAAAAAATTATTCTCTGCTTCAGTCATCTTTGTGGGACCCAGATGGACCCCACACATGGTGTCTGTATGTTTTGGTTCTAATAGTCGGAGACTGCTACAAAAATGGTACACATTGTAGGTTGAATAGTTAATTTAACATAGGAACAGAACCTAGCTTGCACCATTTTTTTTAATACAAAAAAAAAAAAAAAACCTTGCACCACACCATGAAACAATAACGAAAAAACGCACAACAGTAAAAAATTTCTATGAGGTATTCTTCCAAACACTTTAGAAACCTTCTCACTCTCAGCAATTGAGGAAAAGAAAACAGCACTTTTACTCAAATTTGGTTGCAGCCCCGAATAAAGATAATACTCATTTAGCGCTTCCTTTATAGTTGTAAAAGAACCAACATCAGCCCCAGTCAGAATAAAAAGATCATCTGCAAAAATTAAGTGGGATAGGTTCAATTCAGCACACTTAGTATGGAAAGTGAAAGGCCCTCTAGGGATCTTATATTGGAACAAAGCTGAAAAGGCTTCCATTACCAGCAAGAACAGGTAAGGGGAAATGGGACCCCTTGCCTTAATCCCCTCTGGCCAGCAAAGAAACCATGCAATTCCCATTTATAATGCAGAAAAACGAGGAGTACAGATACACTGCCTTACCCACTGAATGTATAGATCTGGAAACTTCACAGCCTTCATTGTATCAAAAAGGAAATCCCAATCCACTGAATCGTAGGCTTTCATAAGATCCAGCTTCAAAGCACACCTAGCCCTGCCCTTATTTTGTGATATCCCCTCACCAATTCCTGCATCAGTAAAATGTTATCCATGACAGAACTCCCCTTGATAAAAGCAGATTGCTGTAGTCCAACCAGTTTAGGAAGAATTCATTGAAGCCTATTAGCCAGAATTTTCGTAACACGTTTATAGGGGATGTTACAGCATGCTATGGGCCTGTAATCCCGAACTGTAGCTGGGGTAGCAACCTTAGGAACAAGTGTAATGGCAGTAGTATTCCACTCTGTTAACAGAACCCAACTACCAAAAAAATGCTTCACAGCTGCCACAAACTCTGGACCAACCAAATCCCAGTTCTGGAGATAAAAAGAGGAGTTATAGCCATCAGGACCAGGTGCCTTGTCCCCACCGATAGACTTCAGAGCAGATAGAATCTCATGATCGGAAACAGGATTAATCAATGAAGGCCAGGATTCCAGAGGGACTGTTTTTTAAATGGCCTCAGCTAAAGGAATAGCAGAGTCCATTTGAAGCTGAAAAGCAGTCCCTAAAAGACCTTGATAATAGTCCAAAACTTCACCAATGATATCATCCCTCTCCTCCAATCGAACACCATCCCCCCTTGTAAGGCTCAAAATGGAGTTTCTCATTCTGTGTGTTAGCATCTTCTGATGAAAAAACTTCATATTTTTTATTTCCCAAAGCCAACCATTTTATTCTTGCCTTTTGCTTGGAAAAAGACTCCTCAGAAAAAGCCAAATCACAGAAATTACTAGACAAAATTTTCTCCTGCTCTATATTATCTCCATTAGAGGAACTCAAATTCTGAAGTTGCATGCGTAACTTGTTCGAGCAGTCCTTATTATTCGTATGGCTTGGATTAACTGAGTGGCATGTTATCATTATGTGGGTACGTGTTCAAGTCTAATTGTTGGACCCATTAAATGCCGATGCCGAGGACGCGGAGACACGACAAAATTTTCATACTCATCAGTGTTATGTTTTCCTTATTCTTTTAGGTTGAATGGTGTTTACAAGGTTCCAGATAGCTCATGCATAGCATCAGAGTTCATTGCTGTTATTGCATAGTAATATTGCTAAATATGCTCATGCTGAATGTCGTACTACAAAGTCTTACACAGCTTATACACTTGCCCAAGTATCTGGTCTCCGGCATGGATACTTTGTGTATTTTCAAGAGTCCATGAAAGGTAGTATGCTGGCAGAGAACAAATATGTAGCATCTACTTGTATGGTCTTGTGAGTTTTGAGTGAATTTGTTTTTAGCTTTTGGTGTAGCAGAGGGAAAATGTGCTATGACCACTCAGGTGAAATGATGTTCTCTTGTAATTTAAAAACAATTTCCCGATTGAAGACACCATTGCAAGTTTAGTATTATTTTGTTAGCTTCGTAGAATTTTCATCCACCGATCTGTGAATATTTAGTCTATGTGATTAGACAACAAATTTAGCAACACTTTATGACATTCGCCGGTGTTATGCTGTGGCATTGCTCGAGGACAGAAAGTACTCCACCTTAGCTCCATTTGGTGGTTTTGCATTTGTTGCTACTTGGGCAAGATTGCTTTTTTAAGATCTCAATTTACAGAGTTGAATGAGTTCTATTTGAAAACTCATGAGCGAAGAGAGCATTGTTGTGACAGTAATCTGCTCTTGTAATTCCATCCTTTACAACTGTTGCAATGTGTAGTTCAATGTTTTCTGATGTAAATCTCAATAAATTTGTAGCAAGTTTGTTACTCCTTTTGAAATTAGTTGTTGAAATTTGAATTCTATTTACGGTTCCAATCATATGGAAAACTGACTCTAAAAATGGAAATGGCAGTGCGGCAGTGTGGCTGTGCAGGTTCGAGTTGCAAGAAATTCTTGATTCATCTAAATTCTTGATGCAAACATCTCCTCAATCATGCAATCAGTTGGACGATCACAAGGAACCAACACTAACACTCGCTTCCCGTGACCTGGATGAATCATTAATAAACCAAATTCCATCAAAAAATTATTTCCTTTCATTTGAACTGCACGTACGTCATTCATTTGGAACCCCACAAAATATGTTCCAACTCTGTGCTATACAATACACCGGTAACACCGCGTAATGATATTCAGAAACTGAACTACAACTACAAATTACGAAGATACGACTAAAGCGATACAATCACCTCCAATGATGTCCAAGATTACCAAATTTTGTCGGACATCGAAGCTATGTTGATTGTTGAATACATAGTTTCCCACCTAGATGCATAACTTAAGAACATTGGACCATTTCCTACCAAATTGGATCACTAAAGGATCTCCTGTGGATATTGCATTTCTTACTTTAACTGACACCATGTTTGGAAGCAGGTTGATTGAACTATGAAGGCAATTTAATGCCAAAATAACCATAAATACTTGAATCACATGAAATGGATTAACTTTTCTACCACCCCTCTTGGGATTTTGGCAAAAATCTCAACAGGAAGAGGAGTTGATAAAAAGGATTTTGGCTAAAATCCCAAGAGGAAGAGGAGTTGGTTAAAAAGAGTACTCAACACTTGATTGAATGGTTATACCTCCAGGGTCTTGCTATGTACCAATTTTCTTAATTCATTTTCTAAAATTCAGAATATGCAGTGGTAGAAGATATAGTTAGTGAGACAAGTTTCTATTTGTTTGTGTTATGAGAAAGTTTGTATCAGGTCCACATCATTTTTTTTAAAATTCAGAATATGCAAGCCAATTTACCTCAATTTAATCGGGGGCAAAATCCCGTATAAAATGGTCCAAGTCACTATTTTAGAGCTTCTAACTTGTAGTCCCTCACCACCGATGGTGGTAGCCCGGTGTGCAGGGTGCCTCGCATTCCCAGGGGAGATCGGTTTCGAGTCTTGCCAATGGCAAGGGATTGTGGGGTACACACTTATTCCCACTTGTACTTAGCTGGTGTCATGGTGACGGCCTGTCCTCTCGAACAATAGCTATAGCTCGAACCGGACATTCCACTGGCTGGACGGGAGCCCCCCATGGTTGCGCCCAGGAGGGTTACTACGCTTGTTGCCCACTCCTACCCTTATTGCTGTTTAAAAAAAAAAATTACACTCCCTCCGTCCTTTTATAAGTGTGTTGATTTATAAATCCAACTTATTAAAGAAACACTATCATTACACTTTTCACATCAAGTTTTACCACCACTTTACACTTGTCAGATCAACTCTTACATCTACTTTCCAAAATTATCCTCCATTTTTGCCCATTAACTCTTTACCCACTTACTTTTCAAAAAGGCAAAATGATAATTGTACAAATTTTTACCCATTAACTTTTCAAATCACACACTTATTAAGGCATAGCCCAAAAAATGAAAAATGTCGACACTAAAAAAAGGAACGGAGGGAGTAAAACACAACCATTTTTGGCTCTATTGTTGAAGTCTTTTGCCATGTGTTGACCTTTATGTTACAAGTTTGAGTGACAACAGCGTTTTGGGAGTGATTAACTCCAGTTTGTCTAACTGGCCAGCCCCCCGATGCTAAAATATTCATATTTGCCATTGTAATTTTTTCAGGTTGAATGGTGTTTACAGGATCCATATAGCACTTCAGGAGAGATTATTGCACAGCAATATATTAACCGCTCCGAAACACTCCCTTTCTCAGAAAATTGTGTAACTAATGTAACAGCCAACGCTGCCTAGAAAAATTTCTCACTGCTGATGATTAGTTCTTTTGTTATTTCACTTCCCTCTTCAACTCTTCTCCAAAGGACAATGAAGAAGGAATACGTATTTACTTTCACGCTTTCTGTTATTTGAAACTCTACTGCGAAAAAGGAATAGCGAAGAGAATGGAGAAAATACAGTTAGTAAATTTACATTACTTTTGATCCAGCAAATTTTTAAGCAAAAACGGATTGTTGAAGTAATGAGATCTATTTGCAAAACAAGACCGAATTAAGAAACTGGAATTTTGTTTATTTCCTTAAGGTGAAATCACATCAATGAAATATTTCATCGCCACCATATAAACAGCTTAAGAAACTCACAGGCGCAACAGCCATTGGAGTTTCCAGTAATTTTAAACGATGACATTCTCATGGGGCATGTGCATATGAATGAGGTGGCTTCTTCACAGCCGACCGATAATCTAATTAATGGCATGGCAGACGGAGATCAAAAGCTCCACACAATGTGGACAGAGAGAAAATGGGGAGAGGATAGTGAACTGCCTTTGTTCTAATTATTGGCGCTATTCTGTTGCATCTACATGACAGATCATTCCAATCCAGAATTCAAAATCACTGCTTGGAAAGCAACAAGATAAGACTGCCTGTCGAGCACTAATTACAAATCTGGGGCTTAGAATCACACAATTAAAGACGATATCTTCATGTGAAACACAATTTCCTTTCTCCTTAATTTCCTGGTGTTCTACCCGCAAATGTCACACTACTTCGCTTTCCATTAAATCCCACTAGATCAGTTGGTGGACTCGACATCAAAATGTATTAGAATAACTCCAAAGATTCCATTACATCCCACTAGTTTAGATGTTTTCTAAGCAATTTTAAAAAATGAGGAGGATGCACATGCAGTGTACAAAAGCACATCAGAGGCATAAGCTTTCTCATCCAAGTTTGGTAACACTTAAGATAGCTACTCATACATGATGGATTCATCTTTGCATCTTCACATGTTCCTGATCTTGTGTTGTTTTAATCTTAATATTTTGACTAACTCTTACTCTTCTACGCAGCCACTATGCCATGAAGATGAGAGATCAGCCTTGCTGCAGTTCAAGCACAGCTTTGTCATCAAGAAGTTTGCTTCTGGTGACGACCCTTCTGCTTATCCAAAGGTTGAGTCATGGAAGCTCGACGAAAACAGTAGTGATTGCTGCTCGTGGGATGGCGTGGAGTGTGACCATGACACCGGTCGTGTGATTGGTCTCGACCTCAATAGCAGCTTCCTCTATGGTTCTATCAACTCCAACAGCAGCCTCTTCAGCCTTGTCCACCTTCGGAGGCTGAACCTTGATAACAACCACTTCAATTATTCTCACCTCCCGACAAGAATTGGAAATCTTTCCAGACTAAGGAGTCTCAGCCTCTACAATTCTTTTTTTTCCGGTCAATAGCAGCTTATCCAAAGTGTATTTGTGGTTATTGATCTTTAAAGCAACAAATTCAGTGGCAAAATTCCAAAATCGCTTGGGAGTCTCAAAGGACTTCAAGTGTAAAACATTTCTAGAAACAACCTCACTGGCGTCATCCCGTCATCCTTGGCAAATCTGACGGACCTAGAATCGTTCGACATATCTCATAACCTCCTCTCAGGAGAGATCCCTCATTAGCTAGCCCAACTCACTTTCCTTTCAGTCCTAGACGTTTCTCATAACCGTCTCACAGGACCTATACCTCGTGGGAAACAATTCGATACATTTGATAATAGCTCGTATGGTGGGAACATGGGATTGTGCGGTGTTGCTCTAACAATGTTATGTGGGAATTAAAAAATGTCACCCCCACCACCGGCGGCACACAGCTCACAAGGCGATGATCTAGAGTTTTCGAGGGGTATTTACTGGATGGTCATAATCCTGGGATATGGGAGTGGGCTGATTGTTGGTTTGGTTATTGGGCACACTCTCACCACGAGGTATCATGAAAGGTTTGTTGCGTTCTTTGAAAGGGGAAATAAGACTAAGAAGATGCAGAAAAGGAAAGGGCGAAGAAATTAATCTATTAGCATTGTGTATAGACTATACTGGTTGTTAACATGTGTGCATTTACTGCTCGAAAACGAATTAGTAATCCTATGGGCATGAAGGGGTGGGTACTACCCATCTGTGGGGTCCACCTCGGGTCACAAATGACTTGAAAGAAAACTTGTTAATCTACCTTGTAAAAAGGACGCACTTTCTTGACAAAAGAATCTGCTCAGGATAAGTTCAAAAAAAAAAAAAAGGAGTGATCAATAAGTTTTAAAAAAAGCAGTGATCAATAATAATGTTCTGTTCTTTTTTTTTCAATTTGCTTTGGAATCAAAATGTCAAGATCGGGCTCGAGGCGGAGTGCCGAGACGCGTAAAATCCAAGATTTAGAGATGGGATAATGAACATTGACCATTTATGTGGGTCCACACTCCATAAATAATCTTCCATACTATGTTGAAATTGTCAAGAAACAAATTGACAGTGCTTGCAACAAACATAACCAATGCTGCTCTACCAAAATTAAGTAGTATTGGGTTAACGGCATCATGCAACTTCAAGGAGTTCCTGATTTCTTGCGGTTCCAGAATGAATTAGAATTCCTTAATTTGGCTAATAACAATATCCATGGCCTTGTACCAACGTGGTTGGGGAGCACAAGTAAAAAAACAATGAGTGGTATTGACCTTCATGGAAACTTTGTTACAGGATTTGAGAAGCATCCAGATGCCATTCCATGGATATCACTACGAGTCCTAGATTTCAGCTTTCATAGGCTACAAGGACCACTCCCATTTCCACCACCGTCTAGTTTCAGCTTTAAAAAAACCAAATTGGTTTATTTTTTTGTCTTTATTCAAAAAAAAATTGCATTTGTGAGTTTCACATCGATTTTTGTGGTTTATTGGTTCGTTTTGACGAGAGGAACTTAAAAAGTATAAAATTATGATCAAAATTTTAAAAAAGTTCACTAAAGACGAAAATAATCCAAATTTTTGTGGCTTATTTGATTATTTTTGCATTTATCCAAAAAAATTAAATTTGGTTAGTAATTTTATACTTTTTAGATTCATCTCATCGAGACGAACCTATAAACCACAAAAAATCGGCAAAACCTTAACAAATGAGAATTTTTGTTTTTGAACAAGGACAAAAAAAAAAATCATTTTGGTTTTTTTAGCCAAAGCAAAAAGCTTCCCAAGCATGTTGGAAATGTCCTTGACTAATTCTTGACCTCCTCTTTCTGTTCCATGCCTTTAGATAATATAGATTCACAGAATAGCGTCATCCTCTCCAAATGGGCTTGTATTGGTGGTACCAACCAGTATTTGAGCCAAAATTAAATTGGGATTATTACCTCTAGGTCTAGAAAAGATATGTCTAATTACCAATAAGGTAAGTCATTTTTTTTAATTACCACTAAGGTAAATCACTCTTTTTTGGAGTTTAGGTTTAGGGTGCACTTTCCTATTATAGAGTTTTAGTGGTTTAGGCACTTTCATAGAGTACCCTAGGATTTTAGGCACTTTCATAGGGTACCCTAGTCGTAGGGTACCCTAGTCGTAGGGTACCCTAGTCATAGGGGTACCCTAGAGTTTAGGTTTAGAGTGCACTTTCCTATTATAGGGTTTTAGTGGTTTAGACACTTTCATAGAGTACCCTAGGATTTTAGGCACTTTCATGGGGTACCCTAGTCGTAGGATACCCTAGGATTTTAGGCACTTTCATTGGGCACCCTAGTCGTAGGGTACCCTAGTCATAAAGGTACCCTAGTCGTAGGGTACCCTAGAGTTTAGGTTTAGGGTGCACTTTCCAATTATAGGGTTTAGTGGTTTAGGCACTTTCATAGGGTACCCTATGATTTAGGCATTTTTATACGGGTTGGAGAGTTGATGAGAATTTTTCAGAGTTGGGCTTGACCCGATGGTAATTATGGGATCAGGGTGGTGACTGATGGTAAATGTCCCAATTAAATTGGAGGTCTAAGATACTGTATTTGCCCAAAACTAATATGTACCTAGCAGTACAGCACGAGATTCATATCCTTGGATGGGATGCTCCAATGGTGCACACGTCATCTGAGGTGACAATTTAAGGTACTGAGAAATTATTTGGTTTCAAATGTTCATTAACATAGGATATTCTGATTCGTAGCATAACACATATCTTTGTTAGGTTGATATGGTTTCCCCAAATTCGGTGAGTAGGGAGTTGTGGGTAAATAAACTTTTGGTTGTTTGTTGTGCTTTGGAGAGCTCAATCTCCATCGGGTATAGGCTCTACTTTGAATCGAAGCCCTCCAGATAGTGGTGTTATTTGGGGATAGTAAGCTTTGTAACGACCCTGTGCCGGCTTCTGCAAATTTGACCTTGAAGGCTTTCGTTACATTAAGTAGACATATCGTCATGGCTTGTCTGTTCGAAGTTTAGTTGATTTGCCCACTGTTTAATTACTACAGTTCAACGGGTCTCGGTCCTAGTGATTGCAGTCGTCTGCTTCATTGCATGTATTTTCCTGGTTTAGGACTTGTATTTTTCCCGTTGTACTCTGTACACAATTCCGGCTGAACTTCAGCTTCGGCAATCAAATGAAAATTCCAGATTTAAAAAAAAAAGAAGAAAAGACATGACAATCGCATTTATTACATTAACAGAATCACCAAAAAAAATAGTCTTGTATTTGTCTCAAATCAGGTGCATCAATTTAATCGAGAATTGCACCAGGTCTTATGCTTTCCCGATGGCATGTTCAAATATTGAATCGACAGAGAAATAAAGATGAAAAATGGGATATTAGTTTTTGGAAGAGAATGTATAATTTTCTTGAACGAACAGATTCAAGAATTACACACCCCAATAGGCATCAATGCAGCATGTGTAACAGATTGCTCTACCAATCTTGTTTTTCGCAAATATGCCGATTAATTGCTCTAAAACCCCCTGCAATCATCAACAAACGATTTGGACATTCATCTCGATATCTGGGATGAGTTTCAAAGAAGCAAGATACTTACAATTTCTACACTGTTCCTCGTTCCAGCAAAATTTGGGGGTGATTACCTCATGACAGTAGGAAACCAACTCATGCAATGTGGTGAACACAGGCCAAGTACAGAAACTGTTCTAAAAAAAAAAAAACTAGCAAGGAACCGGCTCCTCTCCAGTTTCGGATTTTGGAATTTTAACATAGCAATTGGTACACGAAAAATTCTGGCAATTTGACAACGCAATTTAGAAGAATACAGGTTCAGCTTGAATTAACTCAATAACACAACCTTTTGAGCGTCTGGGAAGCTTGTTCAATTGATTGCTGACCTTTTGCTGCCGCTGCTTCACATGCTCTTCTGAGTCCCTACGAAACGGCCACATATGCAATGTCAACCTTTCCAAAACTCTTGCCTTTTTTAGCAGAAACCTTATAAACCGCATCTCTATCGGCTTCTTATCAAAATCTGCAATATGAACAGTTTTGAGGGAAGATGCAAAACAAGAAGGTGCTCTTCCGAACTTCCAATCATCCTCATCACAACTGTCGAAGCCCTAAAAGAATTTGATGAAACCAATACAGTAAGTGTGGATATCATTGAAAAAAAAACAATCAGGAGGACAAGAATAAGCCAGAAGATTAGAATGATTGTCTCCACTCTCCAGTCCATGGACAGGATTTAACTGTGCTGTCGGGGACTGTGTTGAAAAGATGGATGCAAACATGCTTTTGGATGTAGACCATTAACTTTTTCTCTGGACAAATGCAAATTAATAAAATCATGTGGCTGTCATTACAGGATCAAACTATTTTTTCACATAAACACGAGTCAGAGTCTACAAATGAAGAGCTCAGTTGATGAAAAAGAGACCCTTGGGGTGTCCCACGGGCTTGGGCAGCAAGGTTCAGTCCACCAAGTGGAATGTGGACAAACCAGTTCCTCTAGAGACATACCTGCTCAAACTTGAGATTCTCCAGCTTTGGTAATTTTTTTAGTAGGTCCATCAGAACAAAGGAATGACCAAAAAATTCTGAATGCAGCACCAAATGGGTCATGTTGTAAAATGTAGGAAGACTGTCCGAGAGATCTTCAACCCGGTTGAGGTACTTGGCACAAAAAAAGAATTAAAAAAATTAAAACTGTACGAGCTGCATTCATAAAGCAATGTACAGTTAACTAAACAACTCCAGCTTTTCCTTACGCAAATAATGCAAATTAAAGAACCTAGCATACCTCGAGCGTTACAATTGAAATCGTCAATTTCTTAACATTGAAAATCCCAGTAAGAAACCTGAGCACTCGAGGGGTAAGGACTTCCTCCGGATCTTCTGATAAACAAATAGATGCCTCAACTAATGAAGATAGGTCGTATAGATGAAAGTCATCCATCACCCAAGAAAAGTAATGAAGATGGATAAGATTTGCAGCATAAATCTTGGTCACACAACTGAGGACATCCCCTGATTCCCTTGGCCCCTGTTGATTGTCAATTGTCAATCTCTTCAGTGTGGGAATGCAAATCGTTATAGTCTTTAGATTCTTCCATCCACAGTACACCAAAGCCAACTCCTGAAGCATTGGGCAACTAGAGAAAAGATGTTGGGTGGAGTTATCATCTGAAAATGTAACGTATTTAAGTTCCAAGGTCTTAAGGTTCGAGAATCGAGTCAAACTTGGAACTTTCAAAGCCCAGTCCACAGATAATTTCAATACCACTAGGGATTGACAAGTGAAAAGGCAGCAAGGCAATACGGGCTGCGTTTTCCAACGTAGACATAGTTTAAGCTCTTCAATGTTGTGCCTTATTGAAGCAGAGATCCATGAATTAACCCGGGACGAATTCACAAGCTCACGCGATTCTAGACTAAGACTTTTAATATCTGAAGCATCGTGAAAGATAAGGACTCTGTCCACAAAGTCTAGGAAACTCCCATCATCCTTTTCGCCCGCCTGATGATATGTTTCCTTCAAATCAATGTTCGCTATAGAGGTCCACAAATATTTCCATTTCGTCGATAATATGGAAGTTCTTATGGCATCTTTGGTAGAGAGGAAGGAGAGAATGTGGTGGAGAACATTTTCAGGCAAGCTGCTGATTATATCATTGCCCTCTTCCATAAGCTCTATGTTTTTGAAAGAATGTGGACGAACGTTATCATCCCTCTGTCGTTTTCGCTTTGTCTTTCCCATTCACCTCCTAAATAAAGGGATTAAGGGATCTAAAAGTCATTGAGCAAAAGACACGAGTCACATGATGCAATAAGACAGGAAAATTTACAGTTCATAACGAATAGCAAATTGAATGAGTGATTAATGGAAGCTCAGACTGTTCTTAGAGTTTGCTTGTCTTAATCAAAATACGAGCACCATGTGTGTCAAACAAAATGGTGCAAATGGCCAAAGAAATAACTTGCATATATTGATGATTAACATTGTACATGAAAATTTATATGCATAACGGCCTTGCTTGAAGAAGTTACTCTTTACCCAAAAAATCACATACAAGTACTCAGCTTTATATGCGTACATGCAGCTAGATAAAAGGACTAAAATTCAACCCAGAAACATGAAAGATGAAACTGAAACTCATCAAATCAACTAATTGAACAAATCAGCAACAACGAGAAAATCCACCGTATCGTCTAGTATCAGTAAAGAATAAGCGAACGGAAGTTGTTACCTTTGAAACCCTAGAAACAGTGAAACTTGAATCTGAACCTCGTCTTTTTCTGAGCTCCAAAGAACGAATTTTTAGGGCTCCTTAGAAAACTCGTGGAGTGAAATTCAGGTTGAATCGGAAGCGTAAAGAACCTGTGGAATTAATTATGGCTTTCACAGAGGTGATTTTAGGGGGATAGTCAGGATTCAGTTCTTCATTTCCAAGAATAGTGGTCTCCAACCAAGACGACATTCATTTCTTCTTCATTTCCAAGAATAATTGGTTTTCAAGTACTATAGTTCATTTTATATTTGAACTTTTTAAATTACTCTGCATGAGAAAACTTCTAGTCATGGATCCGTGAGTGGGATGCCGTCCGCACCGGAATGAAAAATTGGGGAAATGTAGTGAGTGAAATTTCATTATTACATGCGTGTAGTAATTTCTCCGTCCGTCCGATCCGGATCGATGGTTCGGATCGTCTTATAGTTTAAAAAGCACTTTTACATTAACTTTAACTCCAATTTATCCGGACGATTGATCTCGGATCGGACGGCCGAGAGAGCTCACTACACGCATGTAGTGAGCTCACTCACTACAGGCCCCCAATTCCGTCCGCACCTCATAGTTTCTCATTGAATTTTGATGATTCGTGCCGTTTAATATGTTAGAACGTATTTTTAAGAGTCCCTACGAGGAATCAACAAAATGGCCTGGAATAAAATTGCTCGGATCAAGTCATTTTCAGTATTTTTTTTTTGTTGATTCCTTGGTTTTTTTTTTTTTTTTTTTTTGATTCCTCGCGGGAACCCTTTAAAATAAATTTTAAAAACATTGAGAGGTACGGATCATCAAAATTTGATACTAGTAAACAATAAGATGCAGAATGAGTCCAAACCGTAGCGCTGTGGATAGGAAGGGGACTTTACTCTTCACTCTTCGTAAATGAAAAATCTGCCCTAACAAGTGAAGTATCTTTATACTGTATTGTTTATTTCTGGAGTATAGTTTTGCACACGTTTATGACTGCAAACAAATAGCATATGATGTTCACTGAGTTATTAATATTTGACCGACTTTATTTTTTACAAGTTTTTTTACACGTGTCAAAATCTATACAGTGAACGATTTATAATCATATTTTTTGAGCCACGACAATGTCCGATTTTCAAGATTGTAACTGTACTAGTACTCCATTTACGTGATACTCCATATATTTGTATTTAGCTAGGTCACATTCTAATCCTCACATTGTCAAAATGCACTCTACTCAATTTTACTCCCTTCGTTCCTAAATAAGTGTCTTATTCTCGCTTTCTCTCTTGCCATTTTTTCAAATCAAAAAATTAAGTGCTTCCGTTAATCATTTTTTAGGAACGGAAGGAGTATTACTTTGAAATGTTTTCAAATTGTACTTTCACGATCCAAATTGAACACGTGTGCACATTATGTGACATATGTATGTATTGTCAGTAAACAAGCCAAACTATTCGAGTTTGGTCACATATTCAGTTCATTAAAAAATTGAATTTCTATTCGTGTTTTGTAGCTCCTTAAAGTTTCAAATCAAGCTTGAATAAATTTTAAGGAGTTGGTCTAGTGGTAAAAGCCAGAAATTTAGAATGTAGTGCTATTGAAAACATTGTAAACTGGACTGGACAACCGAGACATCAAGAAAAAAAATCAAACTTAGTAAGTTATTATTCAGCTTGTTCAACTTACGATAGATGAAATGGGGTGAAAGACGTTATATTTTGGAAGAGAATGCAAAATTTATTTTCTGTAACGATCAGATTCAAGAACTACACAACCCATCAAGCTTTAATGCAACCCGTGTAATCTGATTACTCTACAAATCTTGTTTCCGCGAACTTGATGATAAATCTCTCTACAATCCTCTGCCATCATCGACAAACAATTCTGAAATTTTTCTCGATATTTGAGATCAGTTTTCCACAGAAACCAGTTTCTCATTGCAGAAAATTTTCAAGATTTGAAACCTCATGACAGTACGAAATCGACATGAGCAAATAGCAAATTGTAAGCAACTGTTTCCAAAATGTGAGGACATGAGCAAATAGCAATATCGAAGAAAACAAGTTTAAGTTGAAATAAACTTTGAAATAAACTTAATGACGCAACATTTTGGAAATAAACTTGATATCAACAAAAAGGAAAAGTTCGATCTCATCCATATCTTCACATATCACAACTAAAAAAACAAAATCGTTAAGCTAAAAATGGTACGGACAACATCCCATGATCCTCCCCTAAACAGTTCAAAAGGAAACAAAGCCTTGTGTGTTGGTCAAAAGGTTTCAAAGCAACTCAATAACACAGCTTTCTGATCCTCTTGGAAATGCCCTTAACTGATTCTTGACCTCCACTTCCTTTTTTGAATCCTCAGATAGTACAGCCCCGCAGTATAAAGTCATACTCTCCAACAGAGTCGCATTCTTCAACATAAATTTTAGAAACTGCATCTCTGCCGGCTTCCCTTCGAAGCATGAAAGGCTAAACTCTTTAACGGAGCAACAGGAAGGTACTCTTTCCAACATCAAATCAACATTATGGTCATGGATATCATCGTGGTCAAAACCCTAAACAACAAAGAATCAAATTTGAAACTCCAATCAAACAAATTTAGTAATGCCTCTGGATATCATAGACAAAATAGTCACTAAGCAAGGAAATGGATTGCACATGTACCCAAGCAAAGTCAAGAAACTCGAGCTGAGGTGATTTTTCGAGCAAGTTGATCAGAATTTCAGTAAAGGAACTACGAAATTCCGCATTCAGCTCCAAATCGGTCATATTGTGAAATGTAGGAAGACACTCCGCGATATTTTCCACATCCAAGATAGACTTGGCACCGCAAAAAAACAAAGAACAAAACGGTAAGTGTTGTCAACTGTGAAGGTTTGTTTCTAGTCGTTTACAACTGCCTAAACAACTCCAGTTTTTCTTAGAGCAATATTGTAAAAAAAGAGAAGCAGACATACCAGAACTGTATCCTCTGATACAGTCAAACGTTTAACATTGCAAATCCCTCTAAGCACTCCTATCACACGAGGATAAACATCTGGCTGCAACATTTCTTCATATAGGAGGTTAATATATGCATTGACAATGGAAGATAGCTCACATAAATGGAAGTGAATTTTCAGATTACTGGTGAACTTCAGGTCAATAAGATTTGGAGTATAAATTTTGACCACACAACTGAGTACGTCTGTGGCATCTGACCATAGTGGGTCATCTTCAATGGTCAATCTCTTCAGTGTCGGAATGGAAATGGTGAGAGTCTTTATTTTCTTCCATCCACAATACGTCAAGGTCAACTCTTGAAGCACCGGGCAATTACAAAATAGGTTTTGTGTTGATTCGTCATCAGAAAATGTAAGGGAGTGAAATGCCAAGGTCTTGAGGCTTGAGAAGTAAATAAAGCTAGGAGCTTTCAAAAAGCGGTTCATAAATAACCTGAACACAAGTAGAGACTCACAAGTAAAAAGGCAACAAGGCAACAGAAACTGCGTTCTAACAGGTAAGTTAAGAACAAGCTCTTGAACATTGTGCCTTACGGCAGCAGAGATCCATGAACTAAGACGAGAAGAACTAACAGGCCCATCAATATTCAGATGAAGTCTTTTAATATCTGAAGAATCGTGAAGATGGAGAACTCTATCCACAAAATCCAAGAACGTCTGACCCATTGGACACTGATCATTTTTTTTGTCAGTATCGTTTCTTCTGCCAGACAAATAAGAATTAACATCCAAATTGATGTCTGAAATAGAGGTCCATAAGTACTGCCATCTTCTCGATAATATAGAAGTTCGTATGGAGTCTTCAGTTGAAAGGAAGGAGATGATGTGATGGAGAACATTGTCCGACAAGCTGCTGATTATATCAATTCCCTCACCAAAAATCTGTTCTCCAGACAACTTCTGATGCTTGGAAGAAGGTAGCAGAACAGCATCATCCATTTTCCCTAGTCTTTTTCAATCACCACCTAATAACAGGGATATAGAGTCGTTAATGTCGTGAATGACTCCATGAGATGCATAATGCATTATCTGCAGCACTCATGATGGACTATCTTTGGCACTCAGGACAAATGGGAACTGAAATTTGCGAATATCAGCAAGTATGGATGGATCTACAAACTTTGCAAAAGAAGTAGATTTTTCATGAAAGAATTTTCTCACAGAAACGTTCTGAAGAAAAAAATATTCATATCTATGGTGTCCAGTGCATGCTCTATAATTTGGAGGCCCAAAACGAGTCCTGCATGAGGGGCATTCTATGTTTTCAATCAGGATTATGAAGAAGATAAAAGCGAAAACAAATCACAAAATCAAAGTTAGAGTATGAATGCAAGACCTATAAAATGACAAACAAAAAAGATATGATTGGAACTACATTTAAAAAATTCATGGTACTTGCATCATATTTAGTAATAAATAATAAAACTGTAATAGCTCGTTCGAATTGTAAAATTTTAATCTTTGCTTCGAAAAAATTGAATCACTTAAAACAGATCACTTATAGATTTAACCAATAGCAGGTTACTTTCTGGGCCTCCCCCCAGAGCAAGCCCTGATATTTTTCAATACACATTTTGTGCTGTATAAATAGGATCTTATATAACTTTGCTAAATGATATGCATTCTCATTGTCCTTTCTGTCGAAGTTGTTTAACATATTTAGATGGAGGGGCCAAATCGAAACTTTCCTAAAGATAGGCTTTTCATTGTGTACATTAGGAATGCAGAGACCAAAATGGAACTTCGCTAGTCCAATTTAACTTGAAAAAGGAAATACACATGCAATTAAAAACGGTGCATTTCCAATTTCCCTGTGCTCTATTTGGATGGATGTGGATTCCAAAGAAGGGTGCTGACCTTAATATAAAGAATGGGTATCTGCTGTTGGGATAAAATGGTACAAATGACCATAGCAAGAACTTACAGATTATGATGATTAACCTTGTACATGAAAATTTATATGCAAAACGGCCTTGCTTGAAGAAGTCACTGTTCACCCAAAAAAACACATACAAGTACTCAGCTTTATATGCATATATACAGTTATATGTACACACTGAATCAACCCAAGTGAGAAAAAAAATGAACATGAAAGGCATCAAATCAAAAAACTGAACAAACCATCAACACCATCAAAATTCACCGTATAGTCTGCTATAAGTGGCGAAGACAATCCTGCTAAAGAATAAGCGAATGGAAGTTGTTACCTTTGAAACCCTAGAAACACTGAAACTTGAATAACCTCGCCCTTCTGAGCTCCGAAAGAACGAATTTTAAGGGCCCCCTCAGGTTGAATCGGAAGCGTAAAGAAACTTACAGAAGGGATAATCAGGAATTCGGGCTTTCAGAGGTGATTATGAAAGTGACATTACTGTGGTCACCCGTCAGTGCATTTCTTGATTTCTTCTTCATTTCAAAGAAGGGAGAGAGTTATTTCCGGACTAGTCCGTTCATTTCAGTAATTTGAAGCTTTTTATTTTGTAGGCTCGTATAATAATTTATGCGAATAAAAAACCAACCTGATTGGATCATTGACGTGGAAACTTTATATCCATATCAAAATCAATTGACAATGAGTGGAAAAACCCAACATTATATTAAGTGATCACTCATTTTTTTCCAAGCAATGTGAGACAAAATATCTCTTAACATCCCCTCACGTGCAATCACATTTTTGGGTCCTATTATCGTGCAACCTTGTTGCTGGTCTGTCATCGTGGGGTGTGGATTGTTTTTTTTTTTTTAATGTGGGGTGGAATGTGTCCCTCTCTGATAGCATGTTGAAATTTTATATCCATCTCAAAACTAATTGGCAATGAGTGAAGAGACCCAACATTATATTAAGTGATCACTCATTCTTTCCCTAAGCAATGTGAGACAAAACAATCCATAGGTATACCAAAAAATGAATTTTAATTATAAAACAAACGGGCATAGACATTTTAATTTAATATAGACCGTCTGTTTTATTAATCAAAATTCGATTTTTGACATACCTATCGATGTTCAATCAAACTGATTTTCTCATGAGTATACTACTTTGCGTGTCCTAAAAGATGAATGATTAATAGTACCGCAATGAATACACTATACAGCCCACAAAAGGCGGAGACGGAAACACCAAAACATACACTCTTCGAAGGATAGTTCGCTTTCCACCATATTTCATTTATGGAAAATATGAAGCATCACTTTTTATTCTGTCATAAAATGAAAATTTCTCCAACAATTGAGTTACACGTACTCTTCATGTTGTATTTCTGTAGTAGCGTAGCATAATTTTTCGAAAATTTATCTACTATTTAAAAAAATGTCTAGGCCCCAAAGTGTTTCCCACACTTTTTTTCTTTATCAAAATACCCCTTAAGAACACTTGAAATAACTTTTCTTTACAGACTACGCTTGCAACGTCGACTCCCCCATTCCCGTAATTAGGGGCTCTGCTGTCCCTGGCAAGGGACAACACCTGTTGTCCCGGCGATTTCGGGGAGTTCCGGTCTTGTGTCGATGATCGGAAACGTTCACGTCGAAGAGCTCGCCGAGTAGAATAAGTATACCAAACATTAGCTCAATCGGATACTATTTAGTACCTGATCGGTACAAATATAACTCAACAATAATGGGTTTGAGTGGGTATGATCTAGTGTTTTGGATGCATTCTCTTCAAGATAAAAATGTTTCGATTAGGTACTAAATGATATCCGATTGAGCTAATGTTTGGTACACTTGTTCTACTCGGCGAGCTCTTCGACCTGAACATTTCCGATCATCGACACGAGACCGGAACTCCCCGGAATCGCCGGGAACAGCAGGCATGTGCTGTCCCTTGCAGCGCCCCTCTGTCCCCCATTCCCTTTCTTTCTTTCTTTTTCTTTTTTTTTTATCTGAAAAAAACAATTAACACTACATGGTGGTATTTACTAGTATTAGCTACGTCACATTCTAATTCTCATTCTCTCAAAAGTCGATCTAATTATTAGGTGAAAAAGTCAGATCTATTTGGGTTCGAATACACTCATTTCGTTAAAAAATTGAATCTCTAATCCTACTCGTTAAGGTTTCAAATCAAGACTGAATAAATCTCAAGGGGATGTTCTAGTGGTAAAAACCTGAGATTTAGAAGTTTGTTTTGCTCCCAAGATCTCAAGATCGAAACATAGTAGGTGCTATTTAAGACATCATAAACTGGCTTGGGCACCCGAATTATCGAGAAAAAATCGATCTTGAGTATGTTACTATTCAGCTTGTTTAGCTTACGATAGATGGAAAAAAAAAATCAAATTTCTCTAAATTGACTCAAGATCGAATCACCTGATAAACAAGTCAAATGTGAATATTTGTTCGTTTGAACCTCATTACGTTTACAAACCAAGCTAATTTTATTACTCGATTGATTCCGCTCATTTATAATCCTAAAACTTTTGTAAGCATGAAATTAAAATTATCACCATATTTACCGTATTTTCTTTCTCTTGCCTAAGTATTTCACCAATCAACTAATCATAAACAAGGTAACGATATTTATGTCCAAAATAAGTAAAGGTAACGACATTTTCCCCACAGAGTGAAAGGTGAAATTATTTCCCGTTATGATATGCAGATCTTGGATTCAAATGCACTGTTACGCTTTGGTAATTCTAAAGTAAAAGTTGGAAATTCCGCCGGAATCGGAATATTGTAGTGCACAATCTAAACCATCCAAAGTGTTTTTAATGGTCCATATTTCAAAAATTATCCTACATATAATATACTTATCTCGTGTGTAAAATAATCTGGACCGTTAATTGAATGATGGATGCTCGTGTTGCATGCCACAACCCTCTGGTACACCCCTGCACTACAAGATCCCCGGTATTTTTCGACTGGAATCCAGGTCAAGTAGCCGAATCCCATTTACTTAGATTTTGACATACCAATCATTCTTATACATGAGTATAAGAATCAGAGGTAGCAGTTTTCATCTCGAGAAAAAATAGAAACGGAGAATCGGAAATACAGGGCATTTTAACACAACGTCGAAGAATACAAAGTTCAGCTCCAAATCAACTTAATAACACAACTTTTTGAGCCTCTGGGAAGATTGTTTAACTGGACCTTTCGCTCCTTTCGCTGCTGCTTCTCCTCCATATCTTCCGAGTTACTACACAACGTCAAACTTTCCAAAACTGTTGTATTCTTTAACAAAAACCTTATAAACTGCATCTCGTTTGGCTTTTCATCAAAATCTGCAATACGAACAGTTTTGAGGGAAGATACGAAACAAGAAGGCCTTATAAAATCAAGGATGTCAATTGCTTTTGTCACTTCCCTCGGCAATATTGTTTTTAAATGTTTAAGTTCTTGGAACAACTCATCCCCATAAATATCACCATGTTCGTTGTGTTTCAAGAAACTTTCTAACTTAGTGCAATGCTCCCTCAATTGCTCTTCTCCAACACTTTTGAATCTTGCATTAAACAAAAATCCAAAAGTTGCTTCATATAGTTCAAATTGCTCAAAGCGATCCTTAAGTGATGTAAGAGCTTGATCTATAATGTGGAGGAAATATGTAACTCTAAACTTACCTTCTGGTGATTGACTTTCATCGGCATCATCTTCCACATCCTCATCAAATTGCTTCGTTCTACGAACAACTCTTTTTTTTGTGAATACCGGATCAATACCAACTTCATTTGCAAGTTCTTTGGCTTCATTCATCAAATCTTCAAAACCATCTTCTCTAAGCTCTTGAAAGAATACAATCAACTCCTTTATTCTTGTAATTGCATCTTCAATATCCATCTCTTCTCGTTGAAGAACTTTGCTAACTTGATTAACTTTGTCTAAAATTTTGTACCAAATACATAAGCTAATCAAGAACTCAAAATCCTCCAAACCATTCTTGCACAAGCCTTTAGCTTCCAACATCACAACATCCTCTTTAGAAATATTCGCAATTTCAATCAACGCATCTCTTAATTCCGGAGCTTGGCTTCTTATTGCTCTAACACTCTCAACATGACTTTCCCAACGAGTTACCGACAATGCCTTCGGTGTCAAGCCCTTCACATATGTTCTAAGAACATCCCACCGTTGTGTTGAACCCGAAAAGGCTCTAGGATTTACATAGTGCAAGGTTTAGGCTATGACATCCACAAGGAATATAAAAGGCTCTAGGATTTACATCGAGTAGCCTTTTTTGTACGCCTTGATGTTTACCTTTCATATTTGAGCCATTGTCATAACCTTGTCCTCTTATATCATCCATGTTGAGTTTTAGATCAACCAAAGCACCTTCAAGTCTCTTGAAAAGCCCAAGCCCCGATGTATCATCAACCTTTAGAAACCCAAGAAAGAACTCCTCCACCTTGACTTTACTTTCATCCTCAACATCCACACATCGTATAACAATCGACATTTGTTCTTCATGATTGAGATCCAGAGTACAATCAAGGATAACTGAAAACTACTTAGCTTTCAAAATCTTCTTCAAGATTTTCTCTTCAATCTCTTTCGCCAACAAGATTATCAATTCATTTTGAATTTTGTGGCTAAGATAATGATGTTGAATTTCTTTATCTACCACACGCCGAAGGTGGTCTTGCATAATAGGATCAAATTCCGCAACAAATTCAATGAGTTGACAAAAAAAACCCATTATTCTTCTCATAAATCTTCTCATTACTTCCACGAAATGGCAAACTATTGCAAGAAAGAGTCTTCACCACCCCAATGATTCGAACTAGTATCAACTTCCAACGAACTCTCTCTTTGTCGATCAATTCTTCCATTTTCTTGTCAATTGTTGCATTTTGATTAAGTCCTTTACGCAAGTTCACCCACCTCACGACATTTGCAATATGTTCCACATTCCTTTCATGCTCTCTAAGCTTTGTAGGAAGGTTATGCCAATCACTAATTCCCTCTTCCGCCAAACTAGTTGTCATTGGTTTAGACTTGAATAACTTGCAACAAAAACAAAACACCTTGTTCAACTCATTTGAATACACAATCCACCTCCTTTCTTGCTTCTCTCCATTTGGAAGATCACAAATGTAAAGATTGGAAGAAAAGTGTCTCCTCTTAGTATCTTTCGGAAACACATCATCTTCTCTTACGATCTTAATGGAACCTCGTTGAACTAACAGTACCCTCTTAGTGTCATTAATACTTCCCCACAATCCCAGATCGTAGTTCACATCAACATCTTTCTCAAGGTCAAGCACACTTTCATTTTCTTCATTAATACCACCATCCCCAAGATCATCATTAACACCTTCCTCATTTGCTACATCAACACCTCCACTCGGAGGTTCCTCATTTGATACATCAATAGCTTCTTCATTAACACCTTCCTCTCCAAATTCTTCATCACTTGCTTCTTCCACTTGACTCGAAAGTATAGATTTTTGTTTTTTCGGAAAAAGGCTAGCGATCGAACCCGATAGTGATTTTTCCATTGCATCTTTTCGTTGTTTGATTTTTCTATTGAGAGATCCCGAATTTTGTTTACGAAACCTCACTCTATCCTTGTCATTATCAATCTTTATCTTCTTCTTCATAGTACCTATAGTAGAAATCATAATTTCGTTCTATAATTAACAAATGCATAACACAAACGGACAAACCTACTAAAATATACACATCCTTACTTAATAGTCAATCCCTAGAAATTAGAACATTAATATTTGAATACAACTATGAGTCTATCAGATTTTGTGCAGGAAAGTTAACAAGGTTAACACAATAACACATTAACACTTATAAAAATGCCCTCATCAGATTCAAAATGCACTAGATATTTGTACTTTATATATATTTATATTAGTTTTACAGATAGAATATTACATCTTTGGCTCTTTTAAAGAATCGGAGGTTTCAAAGAATACTGGATAAAACAACCAAGCTAGTGGCCTCGTGCTTGCTGCCTTCCAACTTCCAAGTTCCACCGTTCGGTACTTCGGTTCCAACTTTCACGAATCCAGTGGACCACTTTCGAAACCCCCTATTGTTGCGGGGGGAGGAGAGAGAGAGAGAGAGAGAGAGAGAGAGAGAGAGAGAGAGAGAGAGAGAGAGAGAGAGAGAGAGATTCGGATGAGATTCGTGGAAACCCAGAATTTTGAAATCCCCTTTTGTTGCCTTTTCTCGATCGGAACAAAGATTGATGAGAATGTGAATTAATTGATTTGTAATGGAGGAATGGGTAATGGGAGGATAATGGGTTATGACTTATGAGTTATTGGGCCTTTTCTATTTGGGCTTTCAAAATTTTAAATGTTGCCCTCTTGCCCTCCATATAAAAACCTTTCGGCTCCAGACTCTATCTAAATTTTTTTTTTTTGGGCTTACGATTTTTTTTTTTGTTGCCCTGGCCTAGGTGGGTTGCCCAAGCCCAGCGGCTTGCTGGGCTTACCTTAGGGCCGGGCCTGGGAGATGTGTTATTATATCCGGCCAGATGCGGATATGCAATCGTGGAATATAAGTAGTTCAACTATATTATATGATGTGATAATATATCCGCCCTTTACATCCGGTCACCAAATCGTCCGCTAAGATTTTGACAAAACGTAGTCTTAAAAGAGGATTGAGGGCTATTATGGTCAGTTTGCATCCATTGTTATCGTAGCAATCTAGTCCAATAGTTACCTAATGTACGTAGCATGAAAGCATTCCATGAACCGGGGACAAGCAATCTAGTAAATTTACAAGATCATCCACAGTCCCGGGTGCCATTTTTTCAAAAAAAAAAAAAAAAAAAAAACGGCAACGATGGTGCATATCCATGTTATGCCATTTTGGCAAAATTTGATTTCTTTGACGAATTGTATTGAAGAAATGAACAACTCGGATCACTTATATGGTATGTGACCCCTAGGTGGGTCCCACCACCCTCCAAATTTTGGACAATGGGCAGCATACTGGGGTCTTCAATGGTGATGGGGTCTTCATCATCAAATGGAAATTTCGCCAAAAAAATTGTCATATATATATGACAGAAGAATTGGCATTTTTCAAATTTAAGAGGATAATGAGTTTATGGGTACTGTGGCACCCATTTTGCCATTTTTTTGTTTCATCTTATGGTATCCATAATGAGTTAGCGAATCATAGTCTAGCAAGATGGATTTGCTATCCGGGCCTCTCTTAGTTGTGGGACATGATTTCCTTTGTTAGTCCCTTCAATGTACAGAAGTGTTCTCATTTGTGTTTTCCCACAACTACAAATTTACCACGAATTATTTGTTTGATTGCTTTATGATCTTGTAGGTCCATGGATACGAGTGTCATAGCTACATGTTTGTTACAACAGGCACTTTCTCCGAGGCAAACACGGCATTCATAATCGTGTTTCTAGGGCGTCAAACAGCATTAATTTGAATTTGAGATCCTACTATAAAAGCTCGTCATAAAACATAAGTTTTGGTAACTAGAGTTGGTTATACATCATGGGTCATCTTTGTTTCTTCACATTTTCCTGATCCTGTGTTGTTTTAATCGTTTTAACTAACTCTGCTCTTCTATGCAGCCACCATGCCATAACAATAAGAGTCCAGCCTTGATGCAATTTACGCATAGCTTTGTCATCGGTGGCTTTGCTTCTGCTGATCCTTATTTGTGGAGTGTGAGACGCATATCACACTCTTGCCCTCTATAGTGAAAACGGGGAATCGAAGAGTCAATATGACACTGTAACTCCCATAAAACTCTTATGTGAAATCGTGAAGTTGGAGAGCATTGGTCATTCGAGGGTAAGAGTGAAATTGTGGGGAGTGCTATAATTAAAATAGAAAGATGTACTATAATGCGAATGATCATTGATGACTTCAAAAAATTAAACTAAAACCAACAATGAACGATGTTTCTTAGAAGCACAAAAGTAGTACACAAGTAAATAACTATTTACTCAAACGATGTAAGTTAAAAAGAGACATCTTGGACCGTACTCGATGCAATTTAATGTCATTTAAGCATTTATGACAAAATCAACATCAAAAACTCTAGCAAGATATTTCAAAAAGTAGGTGATAAAAAAATTGGAAAAAATTCATCCACCATCCACCACTTGCCACCCTTGACTTTATCGTTGCATATAGCCCTAAGCTAGCTTTGCCCAGGGCATCGGGTGCTTGGCTCTTATGCCGAAGTGGAAAAAAATTTGTTCACCCTCACCAAAAGAGGGTGAACAAAACCCTCACTATCATTGGCTAAGAGGACCAGGGCAGTTGGCCCAGTTGGTCGTGTAGCCCCTTCTATAGGGGTGAGGTTTTGGGTTTGATTCCTATGGAGAGGAGATCAACCCTTGTGATTTACTAACATCTGACAACTAACTTTACTTATGTATATCGAATGACAAAAAAAAAAATCACTGGCTAAGAGGAGTGGTCCCTACCACTCTTAACCCAACCCAACCCAACTCAAGTTGGAGAATATTCACAGAATGTATTTTGCAATATGATTAGTGTTTGGAAAATATGAGAGATATGTGCAGAGTATATTCTGCAGGTCTTTTGTTAGCCAAAATGAGAAAAATAGAAAATGAAAAGTCAAAAAGCTCTCTTCTCCCCCTACTTCTCACTTATCTTTTCTAGACTCAAATCTGAGAATACATTTTCCAAAAATGACTTTTTGTAAGTGCTTGCCAAACATTCAAAATGTGAAAATAAGAATGTGGAAAAAGGTGTGGTTTCCAAACATGTCCGAAGTACCTAATAGTTTTTCTTAATCCAGACGACGCCGCATGGGAGTGCCCCCGGATCCCATTGAAAAAGTCTCCTTCTAATTTAGCAGAGGCTATTAACTCTTAAGTTTGAACTCTTCCATCCTGGTTTATGAATAGAGTATTTGTCCAGTTTCATTTTCCTATTTTGCATTTTCCCATTTTCTCATTTTGCTTGTTATACAATCCTCTCCAAAATGAATTTTAACAAAATTTATTTTTTTATTTTTCATAAAGGAGAGCAAAAGGCAAAAGGCACTACAACAAATTACGCAATTGCCAACCAAAAATCCCTACTAAAATAACTTAGTCTCCAATTTCTATACCATTGCCGACTAGATACACCTTGGTTGGCTAATGGTGATTTTAATCCCCAACTAAACTAATTTAGTCCGGAAAACCACACATTTTCCGACCAGAATTTTTTTTGGTCGGGAACCATATAGCGCGAAAAAATAATTTTGGTGGGAATTTAATTACCGACCAAATTCTTAGTCGGCCATTGTTTTTCTGTGAATTTAAAATTTCACAAAAAATTTTACCGGGGGATATTTTTATTTCCCTACTAAAAATCTAGTCGGCAAATGTTGGATGATATTTTCCAACCAGATTATTTAGTCGGCAAAAGTTGGTTGATATTTTCCAACCAGATTATTTGGTCGGCAATTAGTTTGCAAAGAAATATTCATATGCCATAGTACTTATTCCGCACACACGTGATCCAACCCATTGCAAAATACAATTTTTGTTTTAGCAATTATTTTAGTAATCAAACCGTTGATTTTGCTGTTTTCTGATGAAAAATCAATCATCTAAATTTTCTTCTCGATCGAGTTTGAAATGATCATCGATCGGGACCCAATTAATTTTTTTAATGGTACTTTTCGTACGATTAAATCCCTAACAATACGCGATCTTCTTAGCTTTTTCTATAATTGATGGTGTTCTTTTTTTGGTAATTGATGGTGTTTGCAATCAGTAAATGTTAATCGGTTCCGATTGCATAAAAAAATTTAGGTGGAGCTTGGATTGTCCACTATACGACTTTTAAGGCCTCTGGATGCATTAAATGTGATCGATCACGCTGTTGCCAATATCCGATGATCTCCACTTTTGGAGACACTAATGAAATTAGCGGGACGTGAAATTCTAATGGTTCAGATCAACTATTGTAAATATTGAATTGGTGATGACCTTTAAAATCTATACATTAAATGTAATTAATAGCAAACTAAGTCTTGCACTGTATTTGAATGTGAAGTAGCCACGTGTCCGTGATACAATTAAAATGATCAGGACCGTTGATATTGTTGTTCTTATTTTTTAAATCATTGTTGTAAAAATTTGACTAAATCGGGTTTAAAATGGTCATTGATCGGGAAGCAATTTCATTAAGTAAATGAATTCTTATGTCCGATCAAGTGTGTACCAAGACCGTGATATAACTAAGATGATCGAAACCGTTGATATTGTTGGTCTTATTAGCTAAATCATTGCTGTAAAATTTTGGTTGAATTGGGTTTAAAAATGTTATTGATCGAGACGCAGTTTCATTAAGTATATGAGTTCTTATGTCCGATCAAGTGCGTACAAGACCTGATTAACTTTATTCTCGATATGAATTATCTAATATATATAATGTAAAAGATCGATGACTTTGATAGAAAAAATGCCTGAGGTGGGTATACATAATAAGAATTAATTGTCTCGGGATGCATTAAAGGCGGAACTGGTTCTTAAATATTTTTAGTGTTGCATTATAAAAAATAAAAAAAATTAGTTTTGCCGACTAAAAGTTAGTAGGTGAAGTGGTGAGATTTTGCGGGAATTTGAAAAATTTGGTGAAAATGTTGGCGGGTATGGGTAATACCCGACAAGTTTTTTGGTAGGCAAATTGGAGCACACAGTTTCAACTTTAACCTAAGGCTGGAAATAAACCTTAACTTTTACTACTTCCCTTGCTCTTTTCCACCGCCAAATCCTTACAGACATGGATTGAGCGATCCACCCCAAATCCATACTAGAAACAAATATCCACAGCTCCTCCCCCAAGTCGGTCATCCCTAAATCCGTTGTCGAGAGATTCTTCTCCGTCCGTCCACTGCTCTCATTCCGATCCAATTTTGCTTCTCCGGCCCCCTCCTCGTACTCTCTCTCTCTCTCACACACACACACACACACACACACACACACACACACACACACAAACATGCACACACGAACATACATTTACAGCGGTGCTTATTTTGTTTTTTCCCTTTTCAACAGATCTCTGATTGCAACTGATTTGGGAAGGTCGTGAAGCCCGTTGGTTTTACCCCGTTCGTGTCTGCTATCAACCAGTGCAACGCTGTCTCCTAAGGTGATTTTCATGCTCATTCTCTGTTTGTTGTAACTGAAACACCCATAAAGTTTAGTTTAATAATGAGGTTTGAATATATATAGTTTGTTCTCTGTGTGTTTATTTTTTTTTTATGGGGAACTAGGCCAGGATTAAAGTATGGTTATAAAACACTTTTTTTTATAACTGATATGTAAAGTTTGTCATTTAAACTGATATGTAAAGTTTGTCATTTAAATAACTTATAGGTAAATACATTTACTCCTTTGGAAAAATTATTAGGTTTCCTAGGAATCGAGGTGAACATGTGAAAATTGTTAGTGTTGTACTAAGTTGGAGGCTGATTAAATTCGTATTAGTGATACAATGCCTATATCATAGCTTTCTATCTACCCTATAAAGTCTGATGTGAAATAAGCAACTTTAATGTAGCCCCAAAAAACCGAATGTAGGCCGAGTTTCGACTACTTTTTTTTTTGTATTTTTGGACTACATGTTGTCAAACCAATTGAATTCTCTATGGCTCTGTAACTGTTGAGGCTTGATGCAATGTGCCATCATCTTTTCATGTGACTAGCTTGGTCTTTGCAAATTTCACTTTTTATGATGTTTAGGTGACAGATTCTAAATTTTGGGAGATTCAGTTGTCAATTCGGTCCTTTTGCTGATATGTTAATTTGGTTTCATGGTAACAACACATACATAAGTTCAAAACAAATTTGTTCTTTGTTTATACTAGATTGCTGTGAAAATTTAGGTTTCACTGTGCTATTGGCTTCCAAGTTCATTTTTTAGAACTATGGTGAATGCTGTGAATTTTCTATACTGTGTAATATATCTGCTGGATGATTTGGTTGTACTTCTTAATTATATATGCTAACTGATCAAGCAAGTTTGAGTTATCCATTTCTCTTCCAATCAAGAGAAGTGAATTTCCTCATTGCCAAAATCAATTTAACTGTCGGACACTCCTTGCTGGAAAGGTATTACCAATGATACGTTGACTGTTAAATCTCCTTATGATTTGCTAACTTCAGAAGATAATTACCAGCCCTACTGGTCTTGGATTTGGACCAGTATGGGGCCTATCTATGGACCCTATTTACTTTGATAAATATCTATCTATTCAGAGTTTGGGTTTGCTACAATGAAGGAGGCTTTTAATCTGCATATTCGTACTAGATGCAGAAACATTAGACTAAAAATGGTCTTTTCCAGTTGCTTTGCTTTAGTTACTGTACACGGCCAGGATCGGTCTGGTTTTTTAGAAATTCGAGGAATGAACCATTACTCACGGTTTGAAGAAATTGAGGACCGTCTCCGGACCAAAAGTCTCACAGACATTTACTCACGGTACGGTCCTGTTTCTTCCCCAGATAAAATATAAATTGCTGTTTGTTTTAATTGAAACACCCATAAAGTTTAGTCTAATCATGAGGTTTGAATATATATAGTTTGTTCTCTGTGTGTGTGTGTATTCTTTTTATGGGGAACTAGACCAGGATTAAAGTATGGTTCTAAAACACTTGTTTTATAACTGATATGTAAAGTTTGTCATTAAAATAACTTATAGAATGTGCACATGCAGTGAATGCTGTTTAAGTAGCTCATAGGATCCGGTTAAAGACTCTGGATTTGGGTCCCATGTGCACATTGGTTTGTCTACTTTTGTGTTGTTTTCAATGATTTTTTTAATGGCAAACCTGCTCACACCATTAGATACGGTTTTTTTATTACTTCTAGGCAGTGGTTTAAAGTCCCAATTTGTGCATTAGTTTCGCTCATGAAAATCGACATGTATTAATGTTTAAGTTATTTATAGGTCAAAATAAATGGACAAGAGTTGGATGAATATAAAAGATAGGTGGTCGAGTTAGGAGTATAGGCAAGGGGTAGAAGATGATGATGATGAGGAGGAGGATGACAAAGTGCAAATCTGGGGTGGTTTGGAGCTATTTTAGGAAAATGGCATTTTTGTATTCTAGTTGTTGGGTTTGTAATAGATTTTGGGCTGTGGCATGCTGATGTTTGATATAATTCATATAAAATTCCAAGATGTTTGATGGTTGTAAAAGTCCCTAATCTAATCAAGATTTACTTCAAAAATTTGTTTTAGCAATTGCATTTCTCTATTTCTAAAGTTATCTATATCTATGCTTTGATTGAATTACTTATGTGCAAAATGAGTACATAAGTTCCTTTACATGGGCACGTTTGATTGAATTTGAAAATTTGACAGATTGCATAATGGCTCCTGGATCAAAAAGGAGTAGTGCATCATCCAACTCGACTGCCACATTGCGTGGAACTGGAGCAGTACCAAATGTTACAGAAGCTCCAACTTCTGCTCCGCAGATTGATGCGTCTACTCCTTTGAGCGCTTCATCTCCTTCTACAAATATGAGTGTTGTAGGTAAATACATATACTCTGTTGGTCTAATTGATTAGATATTTTTGACACTATATTTGTAAAGTGTTTTGCATAAATAAAGAAGCATTTAGTATAGTATAAACAAAAAGTGTTTCTTTATATCTTCAACCCCCACATGTGTTTATGCTTATATTTCTACATTCAGTTTGTCAACAATTGAGAAAAGTTTTTAAGGTGGACAAAATAGCTAATGGAGAAAGAGAAGCGGTTTACGGAATCACTAGATGAAACTACGTTCTTGGCTATAAGCAAACATAAGATACATTAAGGCTAAGATGTTGCTTGATAAGCTACTAAACTGAGTTAAAGTTTTAGGAATTCCAGCTTTGACATTTTATTATTCCTATTTTTTGAGTTCCTTATTTATTCCTAATCACTGTATTTGATGCCTTGAACCAGTAAGTTTTGTAGTTCCCATTCAGTTCTTTCTTTTTATTGAAGTTTGATTGAATTAGTTATATGCAAAATGAGTATATTTATTCCTTTACGTGGGCAAATTTGATTGAATTTCAGAATTTGACAGATTTCTTTTTCAGGTGCTCCTTCAACAAGTCAGCGGCATACGCGTGTGCGAGGGCGTACACTTGGAAAAGGAGTTAGAAGGGAGATTGCTTCCCGTAATGGGGAGAGGTTGTCAGTTTATGTGCTAACATCAATGCGGACTTTTGGTGGTAAGAATGCAACCAAGCTATCAAATGAAATTGGGTCTCAAATTAGGAGGATGTGTCCTATTCAAGGTTTCGCCCACACTTGGAAACGAGTTGATTCAATGCGGAAGGAGGCCATAATGCAGCTTGTTCGTGTAAGCCTATCTAAAAGTTTGCAAATTGATCGATTCAAGTGATAATGAATATTCTTAGGGACTAATTCCACTTATTACATGTTTGTAGGAAAAATTTAAAGTCACTGAAAAGGAATCAGTGTTAGGAGAAGACATTGAAGAAGGAAATGAGCACACAGACTTAATTGAGGAAGCTTTTAATGTTAAGGCGAACCTGCGATATAAGGAATGGAAACACAACATGGGCAATCATTACTGGAAGATGAAGGATGCAGACGAAGTCGACCCATATCAGCATCCTTATCGAGGGATTAACATGGATGGATGGAAGTGGCTTATCGATAATATATTCACCGATAAGGATTGGATGGGCCGCAAAGCAGCTGGCAAACAAAATAGATCATTTTTACCTCCTGGTCATACTTTGGGTTCAAAATCCTTGGTTGCTGCAATGACTATTTCGGTGAGACATTTTATGCGTCAAATTATATATGCATGAAATTTTATGGAAAAAGGGAACTAATTTATATAATAACTAATTTATAGGTGTAATTGTGACATTCTTTATATTATGAAAGGGGTATTCATAGTCTCATTTAATCATCTGCTTCTACTGCTATTCTATTGTCTCCATATCACATTTTTAATTTGAATATGTTAGGCTGAAAATCATAAAGGAGTGCTGCCGGATTTTTGTGATACATACAAGGCATCACATACATTGAAAGAGACAGAGGACTGGATCGATGATAAATGTAAGGAGCAACATGTATGTATCCAATCTTGAACACTTCTATTCCTCTACCTTTTTGTTGTTTCTTTTTTCATTTGACAATGCCTTATCTTTTTTGTTGTTTCTTTTCTTCTGCTACAACAGGCGAAAATGGTGGCAATACGAGATGAGGCGAGAACATTAAATACGGAGGTGACAGGGGAATATCTTTCAAGAACAGTCCTTGGGGAGAAAGAATTACTTAAGAGGATTTGGGGTTGGCCCGATGCCCTCATCCTATACTTCCATATCAAGTTCTAACTCAGCACGTCAAGACAAGCTACAAAAGATGGTTGATGCTCAAATGGAGTCGTTTCGTGCAGAGCGAGAAAAAGAGCGGGAGGAGGAGCGAACAAGGCATGAGGCGGAGGAGCAAAAAAGGCATGAGGAGCGAGAGGAGGAGGAAAGGAGGAGGGAGGAGGAGGGAGGAGGAGGAGCAAAGGTGGCGCCAGGAGCGCGAGGAGGCAGAGCAAAGGTGGTGCGAGGAGCGCGATGAGCAGCAAAGGAGGCATGAGGAGGTAGCAAGACGACAGGATGAGAATGCAGCAAGGCTGCAAAGAGAAATCGATGTGCTTAAGTCATTAATGAGGCCACAAATGAAGGGACAAGGCAATTTGGGATCAGGTTGATGGTCACAAATATTGGTACGTCATTATGATCTCTCTCTCTCTTTCTCTCTCTCTCAACTATGTTTGAAAAACTGCTATGCATCATAATCTTTGTTTAATCATTGGAAAAACTGCTGTCCTTGTGTTTCTATTGCATTTTGGAAGAAAATTTGTACTTCTATGCATTATAATCTTTGTTTAATCATGTATAACCAGCTTGCTGCCATTTAGATCTCTTGATATCTAGACCAAACCCCATGAATGATTAGTCGTAATTCTACACAATCACTATTTTTGGTAAATCACTATTTTTGCTTACTTGCATATATACAAAAAAAAAAAAAAGACGGGAAAAAAAAAAAGAGACGCAAAATTCTACAGATCCTGTTCTTGGAGATTTTTTTAACAGTCATTCATTTTCGTATTTGTTTTGAATGTTAGTTTTTTGGAGAACCTCCTCTTAGTGTCCTAAAATCCAAGTTCTTTTCAGGAAACAAAAACTTCGCAAACCATCAATCAAACTAATTCTTTGTTTGTGTCGTTCCATTTTTCGCCCCAACAGTTATGCTTCCTTTTCGATGAGTAATGATGCTTGGAAGTTTTAGTTTGTGTTAACCCAAAGGGTGAAGGGGTTGGTCGAGGGGGAGCAGGATCACAAGTAATGTGCTCACTCATTTTTTTTTGGCAAAACATTTTTGTTTACTTGCATACAAACCTGAAATCAGCCGCTACTTGATGTTAATATGCGCAATTCCAAAATACGTTCAGAGTTACTTTCAATAATTCTTTGGATTGAGGATTTGTGGTTGCTACTTGTCTCTGATTTCTAGTTGCTACTTTCAAATATATTTCAGGATTTGTTAGTGGTTGTTTATCGCGTTTGTGAAGTTTTCTATTCTATTTCTATTAACCTTTCAAAAAAAAAAAACTGAAGTTTTCTATTCCATAGACTCAAATATAACATGAACTAGTTACAATATCTTTGCTTTGTCCATTCTGGTAATCAGTCATAGTTTCGGGATTTTAATTAGTTACAATATCTATGCTTCCTTTTCCGTTGGAATTTCCCTAGAGAAATACCTCGTGCCAATACTTTCTAGGCTCATATTAGACTCTCTTGTCTTTCCAAAGTTGGTTACCTTTCCTAAATATGGTATATGGATCCACTCTTTTATTATTTATTCCCATGTTTGGTATAGGGTGGATTCGACTAACAATTGATTAATCTGTTGTGCAATGTGCTTACTTTGAAGTTAGTTTCTTACTCTTAATTAATGTTTTCCTCTAGACAATTCATCATGGAATACTGCGGTCCTTTATGCATTGACATTAACTTTGAGAATTTATGCTGATACTAGTGTTGTCTTCTTGGAATAAGTGCTGAGGTTGTCTGTCTTGATGATTTCCGTTGCTGCTACTGTTGTAGTGAAGCTAACTGGATAAAGAAAAATCTAATGATAAAATTCAATGATGCTAATCAAAATTAGGAAATGCAGATCTTATAAGTATTTCCTAGTTAGTTGCTCCTGAAAATTTAGACATGCTCTTTTTGGATAATACTCGATCATTACTAATGCTGAATTGTTTTTTTTTACAGATCGACGCTTTAATGGAGTATCCCGCCCTACTTTTTGTTATTGACTACGAAGATCAAAGTTGGACGCTGACTTGCTTTGATGTTTTCTGGTTATCCGTTTGTTGAACTTGAATTTTTTAGTATTTTGCGGTGTAGGGGTTTGGATACGTTTTGTTATTGAGGTTGGGTTTTGTTGAACTTGTTACGCTTAGACGTATTGTTATTTTGCGCTTTAGGAATATGAATACAAAACTTGTTTTCTAAGTATTTGGTGGACATCTCTATTTATGAATGTTTGTGTTTATTTATTGTAATTTATTTAGAGTATTAATTACATTTGGTATGCAGGAAACCAAAATGGGGAGAAAAAAATTTGGTAGCCAATTCTGGAATTTAAACTTTTAAAATTAGTGACCCAATGATGCAGATAATTACCAACCAAATATTTGGTTGGTGATAGTTAGCACGTTCCCCGACTAAATATTTAGTCTTTGATAGTTCATACATTCCCCAACTAAATATTTAGTCTCCAATAGTCCATACATTGGCCGACTAAACTATTAGTCTCCAATGATCCATACATTCCCCAACTAAATTTTTGGTCTGCGATTGTCTATACATTTCCCGACAAAGACACAATGCCGACTACACTGTTGGTCGGGAACTTTAGTCGGCCAAAATAGGCCACATTAGCCGACTAGATCTTTTTTGGTTGGAAAATACATTTGCCGACCGTCCATTCCCGACCAAAAAACCCGACTAAAAATCTGGTTGGGGAAAGCTTTTGCCGACTACATAGGTTACCTTTGCCGACTAGATTGTAGTCGGGAACGGTGATTTTTCTTGTAGTGAGGAACTGTTCTATATGCACAGATGCAATGCACCGATGGTGCACCTACCAGCGTCGGGAACCCCCTTGTGGGTCCCACGCGGTCGATCTGAGTTGTTCATTCATCCCAAAATCAAATTCCGAGGGGGACCCACGAGAAAATCAACTCAATCGGACTTTCCTAAGTGCTCTTGGATCGAACACTTGGGAACAATTAACAGCTCGGATCGACCGTGTGGGACCCACAACAGGGTCCCGGCGCTGGTCGTTACATCATTTGTACTAGGGGTCAGTACCCCTAGATTTACCGAGAGAAAAGTAAGGGGAAAAGAGTTTTTTTACTTCTCATTTTCTACTTTTTTCATATTAGTTAGTAAAAAAACTTACAAAATGTATTATGTACATATCTTTGAAACACTACTCTTGTTGCAAAATACATTCTGCATATTTCTCTCAAATACTTCTATCAAATTCAAAATACATTCTGAACATAATTTAAAAGGCCAAAAAATAAAAAATAAAAACTAAAAAAATGAGACTTTTCAAACACCTCCTCCTCGAAGCTTTTCTTTATGGGCCCCTTGATTTGAAGCAGCGTAAAAGTATTGTCGGCAAGGGCAACTGATTTGTCAAAGATTACAAAGCGAGCTCCACCACCATGTCTTGATCTACTGAAAAATTACTCCACGTAATAATTACTCTCATCTACTATGGTACGAGATATAGTACTCTCAACCACCATGTCTTAATCTACTGAAAACTTACTCCACGTAATAATTACTCTCATCTACTATAGTACGAGATATAGTACTCTCAACCACCATGTCTTAATCTACTGAAAACTTACTCCACGTAATAATTACTCTCATCTACTATACTACAAGATCTAGTGAAAAATTACTCCACGTAATAATTGCTCTCATCTACTATAGTACGACTGCTATATTCTTGATACACACCTTTCCGTGTTGATGGACTTCGCCTTAGTAAAGGCACCAGCAGGAGCAGGTGCAATTGATCGATTTGTCAAATATTGCAAGGTAGGCTCCACCACCATGTCTAGATCTACCGGAAAATACTCTATGGAGAAATTACTCTCATCTACTATAGTACGACTGCTCTATTCTTGGTAAATAGTAATATTTTTGGAGACCCTTTCCATGTGGATGGACTTTGCTTTTAGAGTTGCTTTGGCTTAGTATAGGGACCCATCGATAGGTGCAATCATATTATCATCTTCAATTTAAATTCTATTTCAGAAATTGGTTGTGACATATGGAAGGAAAATTTTATAATTTACCCCTTTTTTTTCACATTTTTGTGCTTTATGGAGGAATCTATTGGGGGCGCTCCTTTCAATTCCATTCCAAGTGGCTGGTACTTCTGCTCTGGGAACAGTACTCCATCTTATAGGTTACTATGTAGGGAAAATTTCATTGATCTCTTTGAGATTCCTCCTCCCTCTTTCTTTACAAATTATTTTGACAGAAAATGATGAGCTTAGCACTAATTCTTCCCTAAATACCAGCAATTCCCTCTAATTGTTTTCATGGACATAATAAACAAGCAAGCTCACATTCTTACAACATTAAACACCACAAACACACGACTGACGACACATAGCCAACATTCCAGGTCCTTTTTTCCGTTGCACACTATCATTTAATTCCAAAATAATACTTTAAATCTGGTGCATTTTTCACTCGATCTTTTTTGGGGCAGTTAATTCACCATCCCAAACAAATAAGATCCTTAGGATCCCATCCCATGGGTTTTGAATGTTTATGATATCATCTTGAGATTCAAATAATACCAAAAAAGCCCTTTCTTTTTGTTTTTCCCTTTTTGAATTGTTTGATATTATTAATGGATTTTGGAAATTTTAGTAGTCCTCAACCCCATCCCACAAAACTGTCCAAAAATTAATGCTTTTAACGGCCCACTAATTTTGGGCAGTTTTAAAACCGTTCATATTATTGGAAGGTTAAGGTGTATTAGGGAAGGTTTGCCATACCAAATCACAACCCATCTTCCTTCTCATTTGGTGATAGAACACGCAGGACCAAAATCGTCCCAACCTGGCAGAATTCCTAATTTTTCGGTGAACCCAAACCCATCCCCAAATCGTCCTGCTCCCGTATTCTTCGATGGAAACCAAAACCCTTCCCGAACCATCCCAAATCCCGGATTTTTCGGTGAAACCCCACCCACTTCTCAAATCATCCTATCCCATCATCTTCGGTTGGAACCAAAACCCTATCCAAACCATCCCAAAATCTCTTATTTTTCGGTGAAACCCATCCGACTCCCCAAATCGTCCCAACACATCCCACCCTTTTCGGATTTGCAGCATTCCACAATCCCATTTTGCCGATTTTGCGGAAACCTTTTGTTGCGAAGAACAGGCACCACGAAAATTGGTTGAGGCGGTGACTCGGCCAAAAAAAAAATGGTGAAGAAGCCTAGCCAGTCGACGAGAAGAAGTCCCAGTCATGGCTCGTAAGTTTTCTACTCGACATTAACAGTAGACAATGTTTTGGTTGGAGTATTGAATAAACTGTATTTTTTGAGGCTATTGCATGTATTTTATAGCAATTTCCATGGAATTTAGAGAGTATAGCTGTGGTTAATCATGGCTTGGAAAGTCTATTTCAGACTCGAAGTTGTTTATGGGGTTTAAGCTTTGCAAGCCTGTGGTTTTGTTTTTAATCATGGGTAGGAAATTTAGGGGTTTTGAAAATTTAGGGGTTTGATAACCATGGTTTGAGTTTTGCATGCTTGATGGTTTGTGTATGGTGAATCAGTGAACCATAAACATGGTTTGTTTGTCATAGGCTTACCTTTTCTGCTTGTCTATTCTAATATAGAAAGGGGGAACACAAGTTTAGTGTAACTCAATTTTGAAGCCCCGTCACAAAAGTGTTTTAATTTCCACTTTTGTCCCAAAACCAAATGTTAATACCCTTTTTCGGAACTTTCATGTAGTAACTGCCTGGGGTAAGAAAGTAAAAAACTCCACTTCAACTGTAATATCCCGCACGTCCCCCACCAATTTCCTTTCACAGGAAAAAACTGATCCACGTACAGACCTGCGGTTATGACAACTGCGCAAATGTATAAATGCAAAGGTTAGCCATTGACCAATCACTTTCATCCTCCTCATCCAGTTAATTAGGTTGTGCAGAAACTAAAGAGAACAGGACAAACTTTCCTTTAATTCAAAGGTACAAGTCCAAGAGGTTTATTTTTCAGATAATTTGCTCTTAATATTGCATATTAATTAGTAACATTTCCATTGATTCTAGGGTACAACGCAATGGAAGAAGTAATAATTTAGGAGTTATTCCTAAATTATGGAAAAACGGCGGCGATAATGGCGTTAGCATGGTAATGTATGATCTAATTACGTGCAGTCCGTGATAATGCAGTGCATAAATATAGGGATATTTATTTCCATTGTTGTTTCTTGTCATGTAAAAGATAATGCGATGCACACACGATCAAACAATTGTGTCAAAGTTCGACGTGCACATGCATCGCGTGTGCCCAGCCTCTAGTCAAGTAAAGAAAAAACAATCCTAGGCCTATCAAAAATTAGAACATAAACATGGATTTGATGAACCAAATTGATTAATATGTATTACATGGATTTTCCTTGATTTTGGAGTGTAAAGATGTTAAACATGGATCAATTTAAAAATCATGTTTCTAATGATGCCCAATGAAAATGGAGGACTAATAATCCACCGTTCTGGTTTAAAATTTTTATGGTAGAGTGGACGATGCACGACAAAAATGGTGGACCAATGCTTCGCTATTCTGATATAAAAATTATATGGCTTATAAATTTGTCATATTTGTTGTTCAAAGTATAGTTGACCATAAACTTAACTAGAGATTTTTAAAACAATGGGTGATTGGTTTTCCATTTAATGGATAACATAATATGTGGTCTATGATATTGTTGTTGTTAAAAAATAATCTAAGCATGGGGGGTTTTGGTGATTTTTAATGGTTTTTTTAATATTCCATAGTTAGACATGTTTATTAATAGTCCTAAGATTGGGCATGAATGTGGCATTTGTTATTTCATAAACCCTATGAATCTATAAAACATGTATTATAGGATTTCCATTGTTTTTTTTTTTTTTGGAATGTGGAGAACTCAATTATCCAGATGCGATCTTGCCATTTATACGCCTATATAGTACTCCCGTCCCATTTTCTTAGCTTCGTATAGAGAACTCAATTTTGTTGGTCGACATTAACAGTAGACATTTCATGGATAACATAATAAGTGCTCTATTATCTTGTTGTTGTTAAGAAATAATCTAAACTTGGGAGGTTTCGGTGATTTTTAATGGTTTATTAACATTCCATAGTACTATGTTTATTAGAAAATTTGATTGTTTGATTGACTCACCATTTATTTGGAGTAAAAATTGTAAAAAAATATGGTGACCCAGTGTACCATGTGAAATAAACTCAAATATCATAAAGAGGTCAAATATGGTATAACAAAAATTTCGCATCTTTTTGCATCTTTTTTCGCATCTTTATTATTGAAAGAGGATGGCTAATTAAATTTCGCATCTTTTTTTGTTGTCTTTTTTTGGAAGTCTTTAAGTTTTGGGTTATTTTATTTACAATAAATTGACAAGTAAAATGTTTTTTTGGAAGGATAAATCTCTTTTTATGAATTCTTTAAGAAATGTAAGGTTAAATTCCTAATGAAATCGTTTGCAATTCTAAAAACAAAAATGATACTAAAGTACAATAATTTACAACTCTCTCACATACACATGGAGCCTACACCTATAATTGTGTGTGGGCTTCACAAGGGAAAAAAATTTGTTCACCCTCACCAAAAGAGGGTGAACAAAACCCTCACTCTCATTGGTTAAGAGGAGTGGTCCCTACCACTTTTAACCCAACCCAACCCAACCCAACTCAACTTACTTGTATGCTTAATTTCAGGAAAAACCCCTAAATTCTTAATTTTCTTTACTGAACCCCTCACCTAAATTAGGGTTCATAGGAGCAGAAAAGAAATTAAGCCTATTCTCTGGATGACGTTGGAAGAAGAAAAAAATGGTGAAGCCCTAATCTCTTCTCTCTTGAAGACAACGATGATGACAACGGAAGATGAAGAAATTGAACCCACTTCAACCTCGCCATGCCCATGTTTCTTAAAATCGCCGAGTATCGTGCCGGAATCGTCCCTATTGTTGGGTTCTGGTAAATTTCCTATTTCTCACCTTACATTATGTAGTTCAATTTCTTCGTCCCCGTTGGTTGTTTATCCATGTTAGTCAAGAATCGAGACATTTTGATTTGCGTTATATGGATCGTACTTACTACTAATTTATGGAAAAGTTAATTCAAACAATTTTAGTCAAGCTATGTACGAATCTTTGGTTGTTTTGTATGCTCGGCTGTCCTGAGTTGCTGGCAGGAATCGTCCCCATTGCTTCATCCCCGTTGCCGAATATTGGACAACGGAATTGTTTAATTGATGCATTAAGAGAAGTCAGTTTGGGTTTAATTGATAACCATTTCGAATTACTTCAATAATCGAATATGCATGTCGATCGGTTGTTAAAATGCTAGAAATCTTTTGGTTTATGAATCTGGGTTTAAAATGCTAGAAGAATCAGGTCTAAGGTTTGACCGTAAAGGATAGGTCATTTAATTTCGACTGTCCAAAACTATTTTTAGTGGTTCAAATTTGTTAAAGACTTTTCTCAAGAAGATTCTATTCTTTCTGGAAAGAGTCTGTCGAAAATCTAAATCATTGATTGACGATATGAACAGTTAAGATGCAAAAACTGGGTCCTAAAAACCAATTACATACATGTGATCTAGGTGAAAAAATGGTACTTAGATTTGAGCTCTACGGATTTTTCATCTCGACATTTGCATGGTCCGAGCCGTCATTGCTGAGATAAAATTGGAGCCGTTGATTACCGATATCAACGGCTTTAGTGTGGCGTAGGAAACCTTGAAAACCAACCTCATGTAATTCAAATGGATTGGAGAGAATTACTCGCAACCTCACAGACCAAAGGCATGTTATAGCAACAACTCTCCCTATATAAATTCTCACACCTTTAACCTTCCATTCAAAACTGACCAGATTATTATCATCAGAATTTGAAATTCATCCAAATAATGGGTATGTCTAAAGAAATGATTCTTGTTTTCCTGATTGGTCTATAGGGTGCTCGCTTTTTTCTTTTAAGTTCCCTCGTTAGGGAACGTGGCAGACTCATAAATTCTATGGGATTGGAACAAAAAATCGGAGTACTCTAGGAAATTAACTTAAACATTACAGAAAATTTACGTGAGGGGTTTAGAAAAGAGAATTAAGAATTTAGGGGGTTTTTCCTCAAATTAAGCATATAAGTAACTTGAGTTGGGTTGGGTTGGGTTAAGAGTGGTAGGGACCACTCCTCTTAGCCAATGATAGTGAGGGTTTTGTTCACCCTCTTTTGGTGAGGGTGAACAAATTTTTTTCCACTCCAGCATAAGAGCTAAGCACCCGATGCCCTGGGCAAAGCTAGCTTAGGGCTATATGCAACGATAAAGTCAAGGGTGGCAAGTGGTGGATGGTGGATGAATTTTTGCCAATTTTTTTATCACCTACTTTTTGAAATATCTTGCTAGAGTTTTTGATGTTGATTTTGTCATAAATGCTTAAACGACATTAAATTGCATCGAGTATGGTCCAAGAAAAGATAATACTATCTAATAATAATAATACTCCCTTTTTCCGTTAGCAAAAAAAAAAAAAAAACCCAACAAATTACTTTGGCAATGCTATTTTGGCATTGACGGGTGGACTCGAGCAAGTTCACCCATTGCCATTTAGGGTGCCAAAGCTATAATTTGGAGAAAAACAATTAGCAAAATTTAAGCCTATCCAATGCAATTTGTTGATTCTCAAAATTGGCAATGTCTTGTCTGATGCCAAATTTGGCACCCAAAATTGCTGCTGTTATTTCTTTCACACTGTCCAAGCCATTTCATTTGCTTTGAAAAATGAGATGAGTTTAATCTAATTATGTAAATTTGACATTGCGCCAAAATAACACCAACCGGTACAATATGCTATTTTTGGCTTTTTAACACTATACGAATTTAAAATATTAGTAGCTTTTGCAAAAAGCAAAAAGCTGATTTTAGCCACTTAACTTTTAGCTAATAGGAAACAAAAGCGTTTTTAGCACCCAAGCTAAACTCAACTCTTATAGATTTTTCATTTTAGCAAACGTGAATTTCGTTAAAAAAATGAATCTCTGAACCTACTCGTTAAGGTTTCAAATCAAGATTGAATAAATCTCAAGGGGTTGTTTTAGTGGTAAAAGCCTAAGATTTAGAAGTTTGTCTTGCTCCCAAGATCTCAAGATTGAAACATAGTAGGTACTATTTAAGACATCATAAACTGGCTTGGACACCCGAATTATCGAGAAAAAATCGATCTTGAATATGATACTATTCAGCTTGTTCAGCTTACGATAGATGAAAAAAAAATCAAATTTCTCTAAATTGACTCGAGATCGAATCACCTGATAAACAAGTCAAATGTGAATATTTGTTCGTTTGAACCTCATTACGTTTACAAACCAAGCTAATTTTATTACTCGATTGATTCCGCTCATTTATAATCCTAAAACTTTTGTAAGCATGAAATTAAAATTATCACCATATTTACCGTGTTTTCTTTCTCTTGCCTAAGTATTTCACCAATCAACTAATCATAAACAAGGTAACGATATTTATGTCCAAAATAAGTAAAGGTAACGACATTTTCCCCACAGAGTGAAAGGTGAAATTATTTCCCGTTATGATATGTAGATCTTGGATTCAAATGCACTGATACGGTTTGGTAATTCTAGAGTAAAAGTTGGAAATCCCGCCGGAATCGGAATATTGTAGTGCATAGTCTAAACCATCCAAAGTGTTTTTAATATGGTCCATATTTCAAAAATTATCCTACATATAATATACTTGTCTTGTGTGTAAAATAATCTGGACCGTTGATCGAATGATGGATGCTCGTGTTGCATGCTACAGCCCTGTGGTACACCCCTGCGCTACAAGATCCCCGGTATTTTTCGACTGGAATCCAGGTCAAGTAGCCGAATCCCATTTACTTAGATTTTGACATACCAATCATTCTTATACATGATCAAAATCACCCATTTTCTTCTACCTGGATACAAGAAAAAACAGTCTCGTATTCAAATAGAATCAGAGGTAGCAGTTTTCATCTCGAGAAAAAATAGAAACGGGGAATCGGAAATACAGGGCATTTTAACACAACGTCGAAGAATACAAAGTTCAGCTCCAAATCAACTTAATAACACAACTTTTTGAGCCTCTGGGAAGATTGTTTAACTGGACCTTTCGCTCCTTTCGCTGCTGCTTCTCCTCCATATCTTCCGAGTTACTACACAACGTCAAACTTTCCAAAACTGTTGCATTCTTTAACAAAAACCTTATAAACTGCATCTCGACTGGCTTTTCATCAAAATCTGTAATACGAACAGTTTTGAGGGAAGATGCGAAACAAGAAGGTACTCTTCGCGACATCCAATCATCCTCGTCGAAAGGGTCGAAGCCCTAAGAGAAATAGATGAAACGAATATACAAATAAGTATGGATACCATTGAAAATAATTAATGAGGAGGAGACGGATAAGCCAAAAGATTAGATAGAATGAATAGTCTCCGGTCCATGGACCGGATTGAACTGTGGTGTCCGGGCCGTGTTGGAAAAATGGGCTATTGGTTGTAGACCATTAACTTCTTTTCCAGGCATATATGACTGATAAAATCATGTGGTTCTCATTGCAGGATCAAACTGATAATTTTCCCAATAAATACGAGTCATGGTCTACAAATGAACGATTCAGATGAAGAAATATAAAACTTTGGGGAGTCCCACGGGTTTGGACAACAAGGTTCTGGATTGGAGAGAAACGAGTTCCTCTAGAGACGTACCTGGTCAAAATTAAGAAACTCCAGCTTTGGTGATTTTTCTAATAGGTCCATCAGAACTCCAATGGAATGATGACCACAAAATTCTGAATTCAGAACCAAATGGGTCATGTTGTAAAATGTAGGAAGACGGTCCAAGAGATTTTCAACCAGCGTGAGGTACTTGGCACAAAAATAAAAATAAAAACCAACAAATTAGTAATGTGAAGATTTAATTTCCGGGCGAGCCGCAAACATAAGCATGCTACTGTTAACTAAACAACTCCAGCTTTTCCATATGGATAATGCAAATTAAATAAGCTAGCATACCTCAACCATCTCACTTGTAGTCGACAATTTCGTAACATTGAAAATCGCAGTAAGTAACCTGAGCACTCGAGGGACAAGGTCTTGCTCCAGCATATCGTCATATGAACAAATAGATGCATCAACTAATGAAGATGGGTCATGTAGATGGAAGTCAACTATCAGGCAATTAAAGCAATCGAGATGGATAAGGTTTGTAGCATAAATTTTGGTCACACAACTGATGACATCTTCAGACCTCATAAGTTCATTCTCAATTTGTAATTTCTTTAGTGTCGGAATACATATCGTTATAGTCTTTAGATTCTTCCATCCACAGTTCACCAAACCCAACTCCTGAAGCACTGAGCAGCTAGAGAAAAGATGTTGTGTAGAGTTATCATCTCGAAATGTAACATTCGAAAGTTCCAAGGTCTTAAGCTTCGAGAAGTGAGTCACACTTGGAACTTTCAAAGACCAGTACATAGATAATTTCAGTACCACTAGAGACTGGCAAGTGAAAAGGCAGCAAGGCAATATAGGCTGTGTATTCCAATGTAAAGACAGATCAAGCTGTTCAATGTTGTGCCTTATCAAAGCACAAATCCATGAGCTAAGACGAGAAGAATTTACACGCTTGTACAGTACTAGAATGAGACTTTTAATGTCTGAAGCATCGTGAAGAAGAAGAACTCTTTCCACAAAATCCAAGAAACGCCTTTTTTTCTTGGGTTATCTATTGGCAGGTCCTATTATTTGGAATTTTGGCCCACCGGGTCCTGGGCTAATATTTATTGTTGGAGAGGTCCCGGGGCACAAATATGGTTGAAGATTTTACTTTTTTGCCCGTCCTCGTCGTCGTTACTCTTTGTTTATACTAACCATTTAAGCACTTTCATAGGGTACCCTAGAATTTTAAACACTTTCATAGGGCACCCTACAGTTTAGGATACCCTACAGTTTATGGTACCCTAAATTTAGAATGTAGATTTTAGAATTTAGACCGTATGTTTTAGAATTTAGACCGTATATTTAGAATTTAGACCGTACATTTAAGAATTTAGACTGTATATTTAGAATTTAGGGTACCCTACAGTTTAGGGTACCCTAAATTTAGAATGTACATTTTAGAATTTAGACCGTACATTTTAGAATTTAGACCGTACATTTAAGAATTTAGACTGTATATTTAGAATTTCAGGTACCCTACAGTTTAGGGTACCCTAAATTTAGAATGTACATTTTAGAATTTAGACCGTACATTTTAGAATTTAGACCGTACATTTAAGAATTTAGACTGTATATTTAGAATTTAGGGTACCCTAAATTTAGACCGTACATTTTAGAATTTAGACCATACATTTTAGAATTTAGACTGTATATTTAGAATTTAGACCGTACATTTAGAATTTAGACAGTACATTTAGATTTTAGGCATTTTCATAGGGTACCCTAAGGTTTAGGTTTAGGGTGCACTTTCCTATTATAGGTTTTTTAGTGTTTTAGGTACTTTCAAAGGGTACCCTAAGATTTTAGGCACTTTCATAGGGTACCCTAGGATTTAGGTTTAGGTTTAGGCACTTTCATAGGGTATCCTGGGGTTTAGGTGGGGTGGGTAGAGAGAGAGATGAGACGGATAGAACATGGAAAGGTGAAATGATGGGGCAGAGGGTATTTTTGGATGAAAAGAATGCGCAGGACCTTGTGAGGCATGAAGTTTGTTTGATAATTTTTGGTGGGACTTGTTGGGGTATGGTCCAACCTTAGAGGACCGGCCCACAAATTGCTATTTTATCTTTTTGGCAACAAGAGGATATGCACCATCCAACTTGATGATCGAAATAGAGGTCCATAAATATTCCCATTTTCTTGACAATATAGAAGTTCGTATGGCATCTTTGGTAGAGAGGAAGGAGAGGATGTGAAGGAGAACATTTTCCGGCAAGCTGCAGATTATATCATTGCCCTCACCGATATTGTGTTCTTCTGAAAGCTTTTGGCTTACAGAAGAATGTGGGTGAACACTATCATCCTTGTGTCGCTTTCTCTTTCCCATTTGACGCCTAAAGACAGGGATTTCAAAGTCATTGATCAAAGAGACATGACTCCATCAATCCATGAGACGGAGAAGTTTAATAATACATAACAAATATCCAATCCACTAGTGAATAAATGGAAGCTCAGATTGTTCTCAGGAAAAATACCCTGACCAGAAGAAATTCCTTGCTTTATCAAATACAAGAACAATGTGTAGCAAATCAATGACAAAAATGTCATAGCTTGTCAATCCCTGTAGCACCAATCGTGCAACTTGTAGCAGATTAAAGGCAAAAGACACCCAAATCATTTTCTACCAGTACGATTGCATGAATCCACATACACCAATAAACAAAAAGGGGTAGCTGTATGTAGTTTTGCGAAAGGTTGCTCAATTACTAAGAACTTGCTTGTTTTTACAAAAGCGCAGGTAAAATGTGTATCAATCAATCCCCTAGCACAACAAAGGCTAAAAACATCCAAATTTATGTATATCAATGCCTATACATGTATAACCTACGTAAACAAAATGGGTACAGCTATATTTTTCCAAATCAGTAAAGGCTAGCATACACAGAGTACTGAAAATGACAGAATGGAGATCTGCTAGCCAAAGAAAGTATGACTACTGAGCACCGAAATGAAAATAAATGAAAGACCCTTTCGATTCATGAAGCAAAATTCTGGGCTCTCATCTACTAAATGAAATTACTCCATCGTCTTTTTCATAAACAGAATGTCGAAGTGTTTCAATTTCATTGTTTGCGGAGAGTTTTAAGACTGTAACAGATTCACGATGACAGGAAAGAAACGGGTACATAATGGAGAGAGAGAGAGAGAGAGATACCTGGGTAGTCGAAATCTTCGAATTCTGCCAAGACTGATGGGGAGTGAGTGAGTTAGGGTTTTACCTATTTCTGGTTGTTTCGAAATCAGCTGTTAAAAATATTTGGCCGATTTTCTTTTGTGGTTTATTTATTTATTTATTATTTTTTATTTTTTTTCCTTTCTCTAAAAGGTTTCTTTGGAAAGGGAAATTAAAAAAATTTCTATCCTATGTTTGGTTTATATTGAAATTTGAGAGAAAATAATGAATTCAACTTTTGTGCACAATAAGAGTTTCCTCTCATTTCCCTCCCATTTTATTTTCCTTTATGTTCTCTCATTTTCCCTGGTTCCCAAACCCAAAGTAAGCCTTGAAGAATATGTCGTAAATGGTTTTGTTTTTTGAGTTATTTGTAGAAGAAGGGATATTGTGTTTATGCTCTGCTTGTTTTGGACTTGGAGTGTATATGAGTAGGTGAATATCGAATTAAAAGAAAATATGTCATTTTGTAAGAGTTTTTTTGCAAAACATCTCTCAAACTATGCTCCACATATTTACTTTGTCCTCAAACTATCAACTTTGCTTATTTAGTCCTCCAACTATCAAATTCTATTGCCTTTGGTCAAATTGCTAACAGAGTTACCAAACCTAACGGAAAAAAGAAGAGGAATGGCACATGCTGTAATTTTGTCAAACTCAAAGGGTAAAATTGCGATTTCAACCCAAGCCAGTATGAAGCCCCTTTTCTCTCTCTCTCTCTCTCTCTCTATTATCTTCTTTTCTCTGGAACGACAAAACAAGAGAAAAACGAGACCACTTTTTTCCCCTTTTGATCGACACCCAAACCTGATGTTAACACACTCAAAACCCAAAATCGATCGGTGAAGGATTGAGCTCTCCATATTTCTTCAATGGTTGATCAGTTTATGTTTGGAACTTGAGGATGGAAAGGAAAAAGAAGGGAAAATTTTAAAAAATTTATTCCCCTTGTTTGGTTCCTAAAGAAACAGAAGGGAAAGTTTCAAAAACAAGTACAATTTTCTCTCCAATTTCTTCTCAATTTTCCCTCTAATTTTCCTTCTTATTATTTTCTCTTCCTTTCTCTTTCCATCCTCTAGTTCCAAACAGAGCTTAGGGTGCGTTTGGTTGGATGGAATGAACTTCGGAATGAAATTATTATTCCAATGGAATATTTATTCCTGTGTTTGGTTCATGAATAAATGAAGGAATTTACATTCCAAAAGGAATAACTATTCACCCAAATAAGGGAATAGGTATTCCATTAAAAAAGAGGAGAATTGTTATTCCATTCCTTACCACACTTTGTCAGGAGAAAAAAAAAAAACCAGCCATTCCAATTTCCACATCCCCAACAGAGATCGTGTTCTCTCTCTCTCTCACATCTGGTCTCGATTTCCACCGCTGTCGCACTTCTGCCGCCGGCGCCCACCTCCATCTCCATCAGATGGGTCTGTATCCTCTCAATCCCTCCTCTCTCAAATCTGTTTTGTAAGTTTATGAGTTTCAACCGATTATACTTTCTCACGATCACCATACGATTCTGACGCTTGTGCCAAATCAGAGACAATTGCTTCCACGTTTGCAAGGGCTCAAATGTAGACCTTAAAATTGATATGTTCTCCATTTTGGTTCACAATCTGCTCGACGAAAAGCCTCAATGAGATATGGTGTTTGAATAGCTTAAAAAGAAGAAGTTATTCGGTAATTTCTCTAACAAAAAAGAAGATATGGTGTTTGAATTAGTTCCATAAGGCTAAATCAATTTGATCTGTTAGCTCTGACTTAATGTGATTGGTCAAACGCTATTTTTTTCCTCTGGAATTTGCTTTATTATCAATTCCATTTCATCGAAATGTCTGGAATGGAATTATTGATTCCTAGCCACAACCAAACATGGGAATGGGAATGACTATTCCAATCTCAATTCCTCCAATCCTATTCTATTTGTAATTCCATTCCAATTTACATTCCATTCCATCCAACCAAACATAACCTTAAGGTCGTTGGCTATGGAAGACGAAGACGCCATGTCATCGGCTCCACTGTCGGGCTCCAATTCAAGCCCCAAGCCTTCAAAATCGCGATCAATGTCGCCTACGCCGTCGTCGTAGGTATGTAAAAGGCCGTTGTAGGTTAATCCCTTTTCGCCGTCGATGAAATCGTCGTAGGTTTTGAAAACCTCGTCTAGAATCGCGTTGATTTGCTCGTGGCTGAATTTGACCCTAGGATTTACGACAACGACTAAGGAAGCCATTTCCTCACGATTCAGGCCGCCATCTCTGTTGGAATCGAATTGTTGGAAGATTCTCTTCACTTTTTTTGATTTGCTGCCTCTGGTCGTCATTTTCTTTGATTTTGAAGGTTCTGGTTTTCTTTTTCTGGGGTTTTAGAAAACCAGAGCAGTGGGTAATTAGCAAAATTGAAGACCCAAATGTTAAATTTGGATCTTTGAGGAGTTTCGAATTTGGGAACAGTGGATAATTACCGAAATTGACGCCCCAAAAGTAAAAAATTGTATCTTTTGAGGGATTTCGAATTTGGGTTTGGTTCCCTCTTAGGGTTTTAGAAAACCAGAACAGTGGGTAATTGTTGAAATTGAAAGGCCAAGCAATAGACCTTGGTATTATTAGTCAGGTTCTTGCCAGGTTTATCAAGGTCCTTTGGAAAGTGCACAAAGACCAGACATCAACACATTTTTATTCTAGTAGTGTTCTTGTCACAGCTTCAAAGGATTAATGGAGATTGCTGACAAGAAATTGAGGGAGAGATCCATTTTTAGTAGTGTTCTTGTTACATTTTTTACTAGGATTCTCGTTGTTCTTGTTACATTTTTTTGCATTGGAAAGCTCCAGGTTTTTGCAGTTTATACTCCAATTTATATTACTTGCAACTTTCATTATTGGTGCTAGGGGGAGAGAGAGAGAGAGAGTTTTTTTCTTCCCAAAGCTGAGCTCTGTCTTTTTCCCCAGGAGATGAAGAGTTTTTTCTTTCCCAAAAGCTTATCTCTGTTTTTTTCCCAAGGAGATGAAGTTAGTGCCAAATATGGAGGGAAACCAAGTAGAATGACATTTGTACCCTTGGATGGGGTGGTAAAGAGAGAGTTTGACGTGTCTTTTTTTGTTTCCCGTTAGTTTTGGTAACTCTGTTAGCATATTGACCAAAGGCAATCGAATGTGATAGTTGGAGGACTAAATAAACAAAGTTGATAGTTTGAGGACATAAACATGTGGAATATAGTTGAGGGATGTTTTGAAAAATAACTCTTTTTGTAATTAATAAGCCATACATAACAAAGATATGGGAGATGTGTTATTATATCCGGCCAGATGCAAATATGCAATCGGGGAATATAAGTAGTTCAACTATATTATATGATGTGATAATATATCCGCCCTTTACATCCGGTCACCAAATCGTCCGCTAAGATTTTGACAAAACGTAGTCTTAAAAGAGGATTGAGGGCTATTATGGTCAGTTTGCATCCATTGTTACCGTAGCACTCTAGTCCATTAATTACCTAATGTACGTAGCATGAAAGCATTCCATGAACCGGGGACAAGCAATCTAGTAGATTTACAAGATCATCCACAGTCCCGGGTGCCATTTTTTCCAAAAAAAAAAAAAAAAAAAAAGGGCAACGGCGGTGCACATCCCTGTTGTTTGACGAATTGTATTGAAGAAATGAACAACTCGGATCACTTATATGGTATGGGACCCCTAGGTGGGTCCCACCACCCTCCAAATTTTGCACAATGGGCAGCATACTGGGGTCTTCAATGGTGATGGGGTCCTCAACATCAAATGGAAATTTCGCCAAAAAAATTGTCATATATATATATGACAGAAGAATTGGCATTTTTCAAATTTAAGAGGATAACGAGTTTATGGGTACTGTGGCACCCATTTTGCCATTTTTTTGTTTCATCTTATGGTAATGGCATGAAATCTTTTCCATTTTCAACCCCTGGAGCAGTTGTGCTAACAAGCAAATAAATAAGGTCCAGTTAAGATGAAGTACAAAAGAAAAATGATTGATCCCCAATTCTCGTTCACATTCAATCTCGTGAAAGAATGTCTATAACCAGTCTACAGGAGCCAACCTAAAATGACTTAACACTTTTTTTTTTTTTGCTAACCAAAGAATTTATTAATCTTTGAAAACGAATTACAAAGATTAAAGGGACCCGAGACTGAAAACGCCAAGGGCCCAGAGGGGGAAAAAAAACAAAAAACAAGAAGGGTGGCAAGATATCAACCAAACACCAGAATAAACACACCTAAGACACGCCCAAAACTATAGCAAGACAGCAAAACAATCATAGAGAACCTTCCCCAAAGCCAACCAAGAGCACAACAAAGCCAGAAGCAACGAAAACACCCTGAAAAGCATGAAACCCCCTAACGACGAAGCCTCCACAAAGCAAAAATGAGACCAACGCTAGAAGAGCTCCCAACAAACGACAAGCGGCAAATCAGAACTCCACAGAAATGGAGGCATCACCTTCCAAAATGTCAAGAGCTTTAATTTCTGCTTTAATTTCCTGTTCTGAAATTTCGATTCCTTGCAATTCTAAGAGCTTCTTAACATTATAACTCTCCCTTCCATGATATTTTACACCTAAGCGGACACCCATCTTTATGTTCTCCTGGGCTTTCTTAATCAAATTCGAATTCCTCTGACGAAAGACGCTACTAACCTCCTCATGGATCGAATGAGTGGGACCATCGAGATTTCCTTTTTTCGAACCCATCCTTGAAACTTTCGTAATACTGTCTCGGCTAACCGTCCTAGATAACAACGCTGTTTTCAAAGGATTTTTGCTCCATAAAGATTTCTTCTGATTACCTTTCTTGGTCTTGTGACTCTTCATAAGGCGCTTGCACTCCACATACTTAATGAGAGGTTTGTTCGAGACAAGATCCCAGTCATCACAATTGGAACCCCCTGAAACCGCCTTATCTATTGTGCAAGAATCATCCGAATTGGCACCTAAAACCATCTCATGACCATTCGACTTATCAACTGATAAGGAATTCTCTCCTTTGGCGCATAGACCCTCACTCCTATCCATCATCACAGGTCTTGGAAGAGAGATAGGGCTAGAAATAATACGAGACTCGGTGTTAGGCAAATCAGACACCTCATGAGCCAAAACATTATCCACCAATGGATAAACATCGGTACTATTCATAAACATTTCCAGCTGCCTCTCAGCTGCAACATCCTCGAAAGAATCAATAGCCTCTCTCGATTCGCCCACCAAAGAGTCACAGGAAGAAAGAGAATTCCCCTTACAACTCACCACATCATCCTTAGAATCCTCAGGTTCACTAGAAACAATCAAATCATTGGATTCCTCTTCCATAACCAAATTTTTGTAATTAATTTTGCAATCACAAACTTTATTCGTAGAAATAAATTCCACAATCGGTTCTTCGACAACCCGAATAGGATAAACTCTTCCATTAGCCTCCAAGTTAATCACTTGATTAACAACATCAAAAAATTTAGTAGAGACTTGGACTTTACCAGAAGAGAAAGAAAGGCCTTTCGACGTTCCTTCATCAAGAGTAATGATCTCTCCCCAATTCCTGCCGATGCTAAAGAAAGTCTCTGCAATCCAAAGATGAAGGGGCACGCCATAACATTTAATCCAAACTAAGCGTGAGACATCCAAGTCCAAGTCAGGGGTCCATTGATGAATCTCCTCAAAAAAATTACCCAGCCAATTACAACATTTTTCATCAAGCATAAACCTCATAATCTCTAAGGTGGGTATTTCACAAGCTTTGATCGTAATCGAAGAGGACAAAGGGTTCGGTTCTTTCACAACTTCCGCATAAGAAAGTTTCGAAGTCTTCCCAACCTTACTAAAGATGTTGACTGGATTATAAAAAGCCTTGGTTGAAGTTCTGAGGTCAGAATTCTTCTTCAAAACATTACCGGCTCTAGGAGAGTTGAATCTAGCCATCTTCACATGCAATTTATGATTTCTGATTAGAGCCCCATCCCAACTCTGCACTGCTCTTAGAGCCTCATCTCTGTGTTTAAATCTTGAATATTGAAATTACTGTTTGGGAGCTTCTAACTTGTGGAAAACATTAATGCGTGTGTCGCTCGTTTGCAGAAGTCTTTGCCATGTGGTGACCGTTTTGTTAATGGATTGAGTTAAAATTGTGAAACAAAAAGGGACATCAAGCCTGTCCTAGCTATTCCCCGACCGGAATCACTGCTTTTGGTATTCGAAGTACAATTTGAGTTAGTGATATTAGCAAGGGTCATTAGCCAATGTTATTAGTAATAGCAAATGTTATTAGTGATAGCTTAAGGGCTTTAGTGTAATTAGTTAACTGTAACTTTGTATTTCAGTTACCTCTAAGTATAAAGAGGGAAGAGGCGTGTATCGGGATTCAGTTGAGAAAATAATCAGATTACATTTACTTCCTCTCTCTCTCTCTCTCTCTCTCTCTAGACAGTTGTGTTTCTTGTTTCATTATGGTATCAAAGCTAACAGACGAAAGTCGTGAAGATCCAAAACCCTAATTTCAGAAATTAGATCTGTCAAAATTCAATTGTCGTCTCAGATTTGTTGATCGATCATGTCAACCACGGAAAATTCATCATCTGCTGCCATGAATTCTTCGTCTTCATCGTCTATGTCGGTAACTCTACCAACTGGACTCGTATTTCTTGTATCAAACTTCCATTCCTTTGTTAATCTGAAACTTGATTCCACGAATTATTTGCTTTGGCACATCCAAGTAGAAAATGTGATGAGTGCGAATGGTTTTTATGAGTATCTTGAGGGTTTGGTACCGTGTCCTGCACCACAAATCAAGAATGCTGACGGAACCCTAGTTGTTAATCCTGAATACACCTTGTGGAAATTGATCGATACCTTGTGAATACACATGTTTCATGCGGAAAATCAACAGCTTCTACAGGATTCTACTACAGAACTTGACACTGGCACTGTTTTGGTTGCTACAGATAAGGCACATGGAAATGCCTCTAGTTTAGTTCAGTCCTTTGGTCATCTAGGTGTGACAAATCAGGGACATGCATCTGTTCAGAGTTCAATGTATCCATCTAGTCAAGTTCAGAACATGTTTGGAAATCATATTGGTCAAGTACAGCCTACCTATGGAGGTCATCCAAACTCTGTCCTTGGCCCTCCACCACAGACTGTGCATGCTCCTTCTCAATCTTCAGGTGTATCTCAGGTTATGACACCACAATCACAGTTCTATCCTACTTATTCCAGTGGTTTTAAGGGTAAAAGAAGAAGACCACCTTGTGCTATTTGTGGTCGTACCAACCACACAACAAACTATTGTTACTACAGATCTCAAGCTCCTCAGGTGCAAGGTCAATGTACCATTGGGAAATACTCAATATCCTCAAAATGTTCAGTGGCAAAATGTTCAGCGGGGACCTTAGCCTACTCAATGGAGTAATAATCAGTCAGTTCAGTGGGGAAACACCTATCAACCTGTTCCTATGTATCAACCTCTACCTGTTCCTATGTATCAACCTCCACCTGTTCCTGTGTATCAACAGCCTATACCACCTCTGTTTTCTCAAAATTCTCAACCTCTTGCATACTGGTAGGTCGTTTTTCACACCAAAAATATATTTATAAAAGCAAGGAATTAACCCTTATTCAGAAGAACAGTGGTCAAGTCCGAGGTCGATCCGCAGAGACAATTTGGCTAAATTACGTTAACTTCGATTAATTTCTATTTTAATTCGGAAAAAGAGATTGATTGATTGATTTTGTGAATTACTAAAGTAAAAAGAGCAATGATAATGAAATTGAGTGAAATTAATGGAGAGAGGATCTAGGGTTCCGAATCCACCCCGACCACGTAACTAAGTTATGTATAGGTTAGGAATAATATTTCGAACATGAAGGAATATCGCTAGGACTTGCAAACCCTATCGATATTCGTCTAGAAAATAATTGTGTTGCCAACCGGCATGGATTATCCCATAGCACGGACCGTCTCGCTGGCACAATCCGTCTCTTTCACGGGCTGTCCAGTGGCACGATCCGTCTTACGAGCATAACCCATCTCAATCACCCAAGCACAAACATTGAAAACCATCGATTAACTTGGTATTTGCAAACTAGTACACAAATACTCAACAGATGAAAGCATTAAAATAATTCATTCGATCACAATGAAAAAGAGTTCTAGTTAATCAATCGATTCGAAATAATAATCCAAAACCTCTACATACACATAGTTATTTGAACCGGGGCTTCATCTTCTCCCTAGAAGAGGAGTTTAGCTAGCCATCGAAAGGAAAAACGCTGCTCCAATTTGTTGCTGTTCGGCCATGATGGGAAAGAACGGGTTCACGGGAACAGTGCTTTCGTTTGGCTGCTATGTTGTATGTCGAATCTCTCGGCCTAAAATCAGACCTCTATGCTCCCTTTTATAATTCTCACCAACCGTGTAGCTCAAGCAAAGAAAGTGATGATCATTATTTGTTTCCTAATAGCACAATTCCCTTTTTTAAACATGGATTCCACCGCCCCTGATCATTACCAAATTCTCATTAGCCATGCTTCTGCCGAAATTCCTTTGTAAAAGGAAATCAAATCCTTGGCAAATTACACTTTGACTAGGATTCCTCTTTCCAAATTTAATTGCCTTAGCTCCCAAAGGATTTCCTGATGCTCGTGTAACATGACTCGGTCAATCAATAATGTGCTTCCGTCTTCACGGCATTCGACTTTAACTCCATATATTCGATAATTTGGCACCGAGTCCTGAAATGTGAAAAACAAGTATCACACTCTAAACAATAAAATAAATATACATAACAAGTGTAAATTAGGGAGCGTATATGGGTACATTTACGCACTTATCACACCCCCCAACTTACACTTTGCTAGTCCCTAGTGAAGCAAAAATAAAGCATAAACTAAACTAATCTAAACAACTGGAATGCAAAAGATAGAGTCCTTAAACCCCCAGGCAGCCCCGGTAGGACGAGTGACATCTCGTGAGGGTTTTTAGCAATGACTACCCACAAAACATCGTGAATCCTTTCACATGGAACCCAAAACCTGTCATGCAACTCATAGATACTTCAAACCAAGGTGTGAAGCCACCAAAAAGATACTAGGCAAGCAACAAGAGTTCCAAGTGCTATCAATATCGAGAAATCGACCTCGGCACCTAGTCCTAGCGTGTGTGCGGTATAGGCCTCGATCACAAGTGAACAATGATTAATCGCTCTATCCGGACCGAGCCTCGACTTCAATTCTCACCGTGTCATGCACTCAACAAATGAAATTACTCGAAACAAGGTGCATTTATGTACTCTCATGTGTGCGGTTGGAAGTTATGTAATTGGAAGCAAAGTATCCGCACACGATGACACGAAAAGAAAGCTCTTTAAAGTAGACACGATCTCATGAATGAAATGCCAAATGTCGGAATGCTCAATTACTCCACAAACCACACCCCATCACCCCTAGGATCAATTAGGACTTTATTTCTGGTTATATCGTCAGGTAGAGGAAGATGTTTCAAGGCTAGGTAAGACGTTCAAGTGTCTGAGAATGGGCCAACAATAACTCACATAGGGCATATTTAACAATGTGCGCCCTCTTTTTAACATAATTTCTCGCTTTCCAACCTTTTTTTTACTCAAGAAATTTGACCGTGTCGTGCCGAGTCAAAAATATATTTATAATAACTAAGAATTAACTACTACTCCAGAGAATAGTGGTTAAGTCCGAGTATCGATCCACGGAGACAGATTGACTAAGTTACAATAGCTTCGATTAATTTCTAGTTTAATTCGGGAAAGAAATTGATCGATTGGTGTTGTGAATTACTAGATTGGTGTTGTCAATTACTAAATTAAAACAAGCAGTAATGAAATTGATGGAGAGGAGATCTAGGGTTTCAAATCCACCCCGACCACGTAACAAAACTATGCATAGGTAAGGGCCACTATTCGAATCACAATTGTCAAGAAAATATTTGTGATTGTTAAAAGGCATAAACTATCCCACGGCACGGACCGTCTCACTGGCACGGTGTCACTCCGCCCAACGGCACGATCCGTCTCACGAGCATAGCCTATCTCAGAACTCCAAGCACAACATTGAAAACAATTGCATAACTTGTATTCGAAAACCACGGGTATGAATACGAAACAGATTGAAAGCATTAAAATTCCTTCTGTAAAATTGAAATGAAAAGAGTTCTAGTTGTGCAATCTATCCGAATAAATAAAACCAAACCCTACGCATAAATAAGTTACTTGGAGCGGGGCTTCATCTTCCCCCAAGATGGGTGGTTTAGCCGGACATGGAGCCTCTCTTCAACTTCTGAACCCCTAATAATGACCTAGGATTATCCTTTTATAGTGCTCACAACTCTCTCGGAGTCCAAGTAAAAGAATAAGTTTAGGAAGTCCAATCTCAACCAAACTTCCCAAAAATCCCGTTATTGTCTTCTGCAGCCCGCTTCCAGTCCAATTTCGACCTTCAAGATGTTGGAATTTGGAAAACTCATAAAGAGGAAAGTTGTAGGAAATTGAATTTCCTTTCCGGTGCCGCAAACCTTGCCTCAATCGGACACTCAAGCTAAAAGATATGGTCAAATACTGAAAGCTGTCCATATTCCTTATCAATTCGGGATTGAATGATTTCCTTTCCAAATTGCACTTTATTTGGCTCATTGATCTCCAAATCCTACAAACACATTATACTAATTAATCCGCACCAAGTAACAATATAAATGGACCCGCAAGTATAAGTTAGAGGGCTTAATTGGGTACAATTAAGCACCTATCACATACCAACAAGGAGTGTCACAACCAAATGGTTTTGGGAGACCTTCTGCTCCAGCTTTTCAGGCTCCTACTCAGGCTCATTTTGCTGGATTCACTGAGCATGGTTCTGCTCTTGTGATAACATCTTCTCCTGGTTTTAGTCCAGGCCAACCTACGTATCCTTCTGTTGGGACTGCTGGGTTTGCTCAGGTTGCTTCACCATGGTATTTTGACAGTGGGGCAACTAATCACATCACAAACAACCTTCACCATGTTATTAATCCTCAACCTGCTGCACCACAGGATGGAATCATGGTTGGGAATGGATCGCATCTTCAGGTTTCTCACACTGGTACAGGTAGAGTATTTACTCCTTCAGTTCAATTTCACTTGAATCATCTCCTTATACTCCTTTCATTACTCATAACCTTCTTTCAGTACATAAGTTTGCTACTGATAATTCTTGCTCTCTGATTTTTTATGCTTCTGGACTTACTATTCAGGACAAGATTACTCATCAAATCTTGTACCAGGGACCCTGCCACAAGGGTCTGTATCCTCTTCTGATCTCCTCTAAATTCTCTCCTGAATCATCTTCTACAAAAGCTTTTGTCATTAGCACATCATCTTCTGCAATGAATTGGCATCAAAAGCTTGGTCATCCTAGTCACTCTTTGTTTTTGTCTTTAATAAAACAGTTTGATTTGCCTGTTGCTAAGCCTCATATGCTTGATTGTTCATGTTGTAATATGGCCAAGAGCCATAAACTTCCATTTTCTCTATCTCAAATAGTTAGTAATGCACCTTTCCAGCTTATTCATATGGATGTCTGGGGTCCATCTCCTATATCTTATCATAAAGGCTTTAAGTACTATTTGTTGATTGTGGATGACTATACTAGATTCACTTGGATTTTTCCACTTCACTACAAATCTGAGGTCAAATATGTTATTGAGCAATTCAAAGCATATGTCTTCACTCAATTTCATACACAAATTCAAACTCTCAGAAGTGATAATGGAGGAGAATTCATCAATCACTTTCTTAGAAATCTGTTTCTTATCAATGGAATGATACATCAAACTTCATGTCCTAATACCCCAGAACAAAATGGCCTAGCTGAAAGGAAACACCGACATCTAATTGAGACTACAATCACTCTTCTTCTTCAATCTCACTTACCTACTACTTTCTGGTTAGAGGCCCTTACTACAGCTGTATATCTTACCAATAGATTACCACATACCAGCCTAAATTTCCAAGTTCCTTATACTCTTCTTTATCACACTACCCCTGATTATTTGTCTCTCAAACCTTTTGGATATTGTTGCTATCCATGGCTGAAACCCTATAATTCTCATAAGTTGTTACCCAAGTCTAATTCTTGTGTATTTTTGGGATATTGTCCTAATACAAAAGGGTATAAGTGCTATGATCCGTCCACAAACAAAGTCTACATTTCTAGGCATGTCAAGTTTGTTGAAACATAATTCCCCTATGCTTCTCTTACTTCTCCTATTACTTCTTCTTCTTCTAATTCATCTCCTACCTCCTTTCATATGCCTTTAACTACATTTGAGGACATTGTTATTAATGTTCCTCTCTCTTCTTGTCCTACCTCTTCTTCTACTTCTACATCTGTTTCTAGTACTCCTGTAATTGTATCTTCTCCCTCTTTTGTACCTCCCTCTTCTATTTCTATCACCCTTCCCACATCTTGTGTGTATTCCACCTCTACTATTACCTCTGTTCCTGCCTCTCTTAATCATTCAACTTCTATTCCTTCTTCATTTTCTCCTCCTCAGATTTCTTCCAGTCCCTCTTGTCCTCCTTCACATCTTTCTCCTGTTCTTCCTCCTGAAACATTTCACCCTGACTATAATTCCACTCCTGCCATTTCTTCTCTGGTTTCTTCTTCTTTAAATATTCATCCCATGCAAACTAGATCTAAACGTGGTATTGTGAAATCTAAAACCCCTTGTGTTTTGACTGTTGAGAGTTGTACTCTTCCTGCACCAGACAAGGAACCTAAAAATTTCCATGAAGCCATTAAGCATCCTGAATGGCAGCAGGCCATGCAAGAGGAATACAAGGCTTTGGTTCACCAAGGAACCTGGACATTGGTTGAACCTCCTCTAGGAGCCAATGTGATAGGCTGTCAGTGGATATATAAGATCAAACGACACTCAAATGGTTCCATAGCTAGGTATAAAGCACATCTTGTAGCCAATGGCAATCAACAGCATGAAGGGCTGGATTTTCAAGAAACCTTCAGTCCGGTTGTAAAACAACCCACTGTCAGGGTTGCGCTTAGTTTAGCTGTGACCAATGCTTGGCCTATCAAGCAACTTGATGTCACTAATGCATTTTTGCATGGTGTTATTGATGAAACTGTCTACATGAAGCAACCTTTGGGATACAAGGATCCTGACCATCCTAATTTTGTATGCAAGCTTAGTAAAGCTCTCTATGGGTTGAGACAAGCTCCACGGGCTTGGTTTTCTGCATTCTCTGGTTTCTTGGTTCATCAGGGTTCTACATCATTGTTTGTTCTCAAGAATGGTCATGACCTTACTTTGGTGCTTGTATATGTTGATGATATTTTGGTCACAGGTAGTAATTCTGCATATATATCCACTCTCATCTCTGACTTGAGCTCCAAATTTGTAATGAAGGACCTTGGTTCTTTGAGCTACTTCCTGGGTATTGAGGTATTACATCATGAAGGATCACTTATTTTGTCTCAAACTAAGTATGCACATGATTTGTTACTTAAGTCAGGCATGATGGATTGTAAACCTAGTCAGTCTCCTTCCTCTACAAAACCTGCTGTATTTGATCCAGATCCTGCTTTTTATGATGTCCATTGGTTTAGACAAGTTGTTGGTTCTCTTCAGTACCTCACTCTTACAAAACCAGAGATTTCCTTTGCTGTAAACCTTGCATGTCAACACATGCATTCCCCTAAGTATAGTCACTATGTTGCTGTTAAAAGGATTTTGAGGTACATACAAGGAAGTATTCAGCAAGGACTGGTTTTCTCCCCTGGTTCTCTACAGTTAACTGCCTTCTCTGATGCCAATTGGGCAGGGGATTCATTAACCAGACGATCAACCACAGGTTTCTGCATTTTTCTGGGTTCTAATCTTGTATCTTGGTGTGCTAAAAAGCAGGACATAGTTGCTCGGTCCTCTACTGAAGCAGAGTATAGGTCTCTTGCTCAAACAGCTGCTGATCTTGCATGGATTCAGCATCTTTTAGCAGAATTATTTGTTCCTTTGCCTGCCTCTCTTGTCCTTTGGTGTGATAATCTATCCGCCATATATAGCCTTGGCATCAAATCCTGTCTATCATGCTCGCACCAAACATGTCGAAATTGATTATCACTTCATCCGTGAGAAGGTTCTGTCTAAGGATCTTGTTGTTCAGCATATTGGCACCTCTGATCAATTGGCGGACATTTTTACTAAGGCTCTGTCTGTAGCTCGATTTTTGTTCCTCAAATCCAACCTCAGTGTTATTGATATACCCCTGAGTTTGCGGGGGAGTATTAGCAAGGGTCATTAGCCAATGTTATTAGTAATAGCAAATGTTATTAGTGATAGCTTAAGGGCTTTAGTGTAATTAGTTAACTGTAACTTTGTATTTCAGTTACCTCTAAGTATAAAGAGGGAAGAGGCGTGTATTGGGATTCAGTTGAGAAAATAATCAGATTACATTTACTTCCTCTCTCTCTCTCTCTCTAGACAGTTGTGTTTCTTGTTTCATTAAGCGAATCATAGTCTAGCAAGATGGATTTGCTATCCGGGCCTCACTTAGTTGTGGGACATGATTTCCTTTGTTAGTCCCTTCAATGTACAGAAGTGTTCTCATTTGTGTTTTCCCACACCTACAAATTTACCAAGAGTTATTTGGTTGTTTGCTTTATGATCTTTAGGTCAATGGATACGAGTGTCATAGCTACTACATGTTTGTTACAACAGGCACTTTCTCCGAGGCGAACACGGCACATAATCGTGTTTTTAGGGCGTCAAATAGCATTAATTTAAATTTGAGATCCTACTATAAAAGCACGTCATTAACTAGAGTTGGTTATAAAACATGGGTTCATCTTTGTTTCTTCACATGTTCCTGATCCTGTGTTGTTTTAATCATTTTAACTAACTCTGCTCTTCTATGCAGCCACCATGCCATAACAATAAGAGTCCAGCCTTGATGCAATTTACGCATAGCTTTGTCATCAGTGGCTTTGCTTCTGCTGATCCTTATTTGTGGAGTATCAGACGCATATCACATTCTTGCCCTCTTTGGCGAAGATTGTTAGTGTTATTGGCATTTTCCGGATTTCGACAAACCATTGGTGTATGTACTTCTATCTTTTTCCATTTGAGTTTGGGAGGTAGCTTAGATGATTGAGTCTAGATGCTCCACCCGGTGGTTGAAGGATTGGAGAAATGGAGTTACACGCACTTGGCTCGGATTGGCTTATGAAAGGTATAAAGTTGCATTATCATGTTCTTCATTTAGATTAGGGATTTAATCCTTTTATGTTGCATGATTTTAGCCTTATAATATGAGCATCAAGTATTTTTCTAAGGCATGTACCTATTTTAAAAGAGATTCTGAGCGCAGCGCTTGTTTAGCGCGACTGGCGCTTATCTAGCGCTTCAGTTTGCTTCATTAAAAACAGATTCAGCAAGATGCGCTCGATGAGCGCTACCCGCTGCGCTCGTTGAACTTACTAGCGCTTTTCCTGTCTGCACATCTCCGTTGCGCCTGTTGAGCGCTTGTTGCTTGTCTCCGTGCACAACTTCAAGCGCAGCGCCTTTTTACTGGTGTATGTGGCATTTTCTCATTGGCCCTCTTTAGGGCTCCGACCTTGGCACTATATAAACTATTTTTTCACTCTTCTAGGTCAGATTTTGAGAGCATTAGCCCACCTTAGAGAGAGAAACACATCTCCTTCACTTGCTCATGGGGTTCTATGCTTTAGAGGTGATTTCTATTTTGATTTGATCATCTTTTATTCATTCTAGTGCTATATTCTAATATCTATGTATATGCTCTAGTTTGATTCTTCTCAAATCTTCATTGCATCATCAAGAAACAATCTTTTCTAAGATTCATGTGTTTAGATGCTTTTAGTATGATTTAAACTTAGTGTTTGATCATCTTTTGTGTCAATCTAGTGCAATACTTTTGTTCTCCATGTATGTGCTCTAGATTGATTTTCTTCATTCAAAAGCCCTCATTAAAAATCAAGTCTTTTATCTTTTATGGGTTCTTGATGCATTATATGATTTAAACCTTGTGTTTGATCATTTTCCTTGTCAATCTAGTGCAATACTTTTGTTCACCATGTATTTGCTCTAGATTGATTTTCTTTATCAAAAATCTTCATTTATCATCATGTCATTCATATCATGGTTGATTGCCTTGGTTCCTACGTGAGCCGGTTGGACCGGTGCCGAGTTGACTCGGAGATCAAGACGGGTGTGCTTGTGGAGTCCATGGAATCAAAGAGGGGTACGGGGTACTATCAAGAATTGGAGCTAGGTGTCACAAGGGGCTTGTTGGGTAATTCCTAGTCTTGTTAATTCTTGTAAACCTTTTGATTTATGGAATGCATAAGTAGGACTTGGCCGTGGTTTTATGCTTAGGGTGTTTAGACCCTAAGTAGTTTCCACGTATATCTTGCGTCTTGTCTCTGTACTTTAATTGCCTTATATCTTGCAAATTTAATTGTGGCAATTCGAATGGAGCATGAATGATTATATATCTCTTAATTAGAATTAATTTTTTAAATTGTCGTCCTATTCACCCCCCTCTAGGACTCGTTAGTGCATTATATTTGTTTTCAAAGATGGGGAATCGAAGAGTCAATATGACACTGTAACTCCCATAAAACTCTTATGTGAAATCGTGAAGTTGGAGAGCATTGGTCATTCGAGGGTAACTGAGTCTTTTTGCCCGTCTTCTCCGTCTTGCTAGATGTATGTGTGACACAAACTTGTGTGGAGTGCTAGAATTAAAATAGAAAGATGTACTATAATGCGAATGATCATTGATGACTTGAAAAAGTTAAACTAAAACCAAGAATGAACGATGTTTCTTAGAAGCACAAAAGTAGTACACAAGTAAATAACTATTTACTCAATCGATGTAAGTTAAAAAGAGACATCTTGGACCGTACTCGATGCAATTTAATGTCATTTAAGCATTTATGACAAAATCAACATCAAAAACTCTAGCAAGATATTTCAAAATGTAGGTGATAAAAAAATTGGCAAAAATTCATCCACCATCCACCACTTGCCGCCCTTGACTTTGTCGTTGCATATAGCCCTAAGCTAGCTTTGCCCAGGGCATCGGGTGCTTGGCTCTTATGCCGGAGTGGAAAAAAATTTGTCCACCCTCACCAAAAAAGGGTGAACAAAACCCTCACTATCATTGGCTAAGAGGAGTTGTCCCTACCACTCTTAACCCAACCCAACCCAACTCAAGTTGGAGAATATTCACAGAATGTATTTTGCAATATGATTAGTGTTTGGGAAATATGGGAGATATGTGCAGAGTATATTCTGCAGGTCTTTTGTTAGTCAAAATGAGAAAAGTAGAAAATGAAAAGTCAAAAAGCTCTTCTCTCCCTCCTTCTCACTTCTCTTTTCTAAACTCAAATCTGAGAATACATTTTCCAAAAATGACTTTTTGCAACTTTGTAAGTGCTTGCCAAACATTCAAAATGTGAAAAAGGTGAAAAGGTGGTTTCCAAACATGTCCGAAGTACCTATTAGTTTTTCTTAATCCAGACCGACGCCGCATGGGAGTGCCCCCGGATCCCATTGAAAATGTCTCCTTCTAATTTAGCAACGGTTATGAACTCTTAAGTTTGAACTCTTCCATCCTGGTTTATGAATAGAGTGTTTGGAAGTTTCATTTTCCTATTTTACATTTTCCCATTTTCTCATTTTGCTTGTTATACAATCCTCTCCAAAATGAATTTTAACAAATGTTTTTTTTTTGATTTTTCATAAAGGAGAGCAAAAGGCAAAAGGAACCGTTCTATATGCATAGATGGTGCACCGACCAGCGCCGGGAATCCCCTTGTGGGTCCCACATGATCGATCTGAGCTGTTCATTCATCCCAAAATCAAATTCCGAGGGGACCCATGAGAAAATCATCTCAACCGGACTTTCCTAAGTGCTATTGATTCGAACACTTGGGAACAATTAACAGTTCGGATCGACCGTGTGAGACCCACAACAGAGTCCCCGGCGCTGGTCGCTACATCATCTGTACCAGGGGGTCAGTACCCCTAGATTTACCGAGAGAAAAGTAAGGGGAAAAGAGTTTTTTTACTTCTCATTTTCTACTTTTTTCATATTAGTTAGTAAAAAAGACTTACAAAATGTATTATGTATATATCTTTGAAACACTACTCTTGTTGTAAAATACATTCTGCATATTTCTCTCAAATACTTCTATCAAATACAAAAAACATTCTGAACATAATTTAAAAGGCCAAAAAAATAAAAACTAAAAAAATGAGACTTTCAAACGCCTCCTCCTCGAAGCTTTTCCTTATGGGCCCCTTGATTTGAAGCAGCGTAAAAGCATTGTCGGCAAGGGCAACTGATTTGTCAAAGATTACAAAGCAAGCTCCATCACCATGTCTTAATCTACTGAAAACTTGCTCCACGTAATAATTACTCTCACCTACTATAGTACGAGATGTAGTGAAAAATTACTCCACGTAATAATTGCTCTCATCTACTATAGTACGACTACTATATTCTTGATACACCTTTCCGTGTGGATGGACTTCTCCTTAGCAGGAGCAGGTGCAATTGATTTGTCAAATATTGCAATTACTCTCATCTACTATAGTACGACTGCTCTATTCTTGGTATTACTAATATTTTTGGAGACCCTTTCCATGTGGATGGACTTTGCTTTTAGTAAAGGGACCCATCGATAGGTGCAATCATAAAATCATCTTCAATTTAAATTCTATTTCAAAAATTGGTTGTAACATATGGAAGGAAAATTTTATAATTTACCCTTTTTTTTCACATTTTTGTGCTTTATGGAGGAATCTATTGTACGTTTTAGAGATTTGGTTCTAAATTTGCCTTTTAGTATCCAGATACAGAGTTTCATACCTCCATTTTAGTCTCTAAATCTCTAAAAACGATATTGAATCCTTCCAAAAAATACAAAAAGTTAAATAAAAGATGGACTCCCGACTCCCTTACCAAGTCATACATGTGGACCCAGGATTATTAAAGGGCCACTTAGCAAAAAATTCAAAATATTTGGCATTTTTAAAGGGAAGGACAAGGAACTTTTGTAATCGAACATAAAAACAAAGAACATTTGCCATTTTTAAAAGGAAGGACAATGAACTTTTGCAATCGAACATAAAACCCTAGGGTACCTTATGAAAGTGCATAAACCTAAACCCTAGGGTACCCTATGAAAGTGCCTAAAACCCTAGGGTACCCTATGAAAGTGCATAAACCTAAACCCAAGGGTACCCTATGAAAGTGTCTAAACCACTAAAACCCTATAATTGGAAAGTGCACCCTAAGTGCCTAAACACAAAATGCCTAAACCCACAATACCCTACCCCAAAGAGTCTAAATCCTCTAAAATTGAACTGCAAAATTGAACCCACTCCCAAAATTAAAGAGAGAGAAAGTGGGTCACTGAACCATGGTCACAAAGTCGGGAAAGTGACCCATGGTCACAAAGTCGGGAAACTGACGTGTGAATGGGAAAAGTGACAGACACCTTCATCATTTGTCTACTGAAGTCCCATCCTTCGCATTAACCCTGTCCTTGTAATCAGATCCAAATAGCGTGTGTCCTTGGCTTAAAACAGAAAAAAATACTGCATTTTTGACTAATTTTCTCATTATTAAATAATCCAAGATTGTCAATCCAACTGTCCAATCAGGCGTCCAAACGAGCCCCTATGTACAATTATAGGATTACTACACTTTGTAATTGGTTGAGAGTTTTGAGAAATATTTTTGAGATAGTGTATGGATGGTTTTTTGGAAAAAAGTAATAATTAGATAGAAGTGTAATAATTGGAGAGAGATAGAGAGAGAGAGAGAGAAAAAATGAAAATAATGATTAGAGAGTGGTATGAGTAGAGAGAAAAATGTGATTAATGATTGGAGAGGTGAGAGATGTGGAAAGAATTTTTTTGGAAAAAAAATTGGAAATGTGAAGTGTACAAAATTTGATATTTTGGGGGCGCTCCTTTCAATTCCATTCCAAGTGGCTGGTACTTCTCCTCTGGGAACAGTACTCCATCTTATAGGTTACTATGTAGGCAAATTTCATTGATCTCTTTGAGATTTTTAAAAATGCACCACTCCCTCTTTCTTTACAAATTATTTGTTCGATTCCTCCTCCCTTACCTAGCTTATTTTGACAGAAAATGATGAGGTTAGCACTAATTCTTCTCTAAATACCAGCAATTCCCTCTAATTGTTTTCATGGACATAATAAACAAGCAAGCTCACATTCTTAGAACATTAAACACCACAAACACACGACTGACGACACATAGCCAACATTCCAGGTCCTTTTTTCCGTTGCACACTATCATTTAAATCTGGAGCATTTTTCACTCGATCTTTTTTTGGAAGTCTTTAAGTTTTGGGTTATTTTATTTAGAATAAATTGACAAGTAAAATGTTTTTTTGGAAGGATAAATCTCTTTTTATGAATTCTTTAAGAAATGTCAGGTTAAATTACTAATGAAATCGTTTGCAATTCTAAAAACAAAAATGATACTAAAGTACAATAATTTACAACTCTTTCACTTACACATGGAGCCTACACCTATAATTGTGTGTGGGCTCCACAAGGGAAAAAAATTTGTTCACCCTCACCAAAAGAGGGTGAACAAAACCCTCACTCTCATTGATTAAGAAGAGTGGTCCCTACCACTTTTAACCCAACCCAACCCAACTCAAGTTACTTGTATGCTTAATTTCAGGAAAAACCCCTAAATTCTAAATTTTCTTTACTGAACCCCTCACCTAAATTAGGGTTCATAGGAGCAGAAAAGAAATTAAGCCTATTCTCTGGATGACGATGGAAGAAGAAAAAAATGGTGAAGCCCTAATCTCTTCTCTCTTGAAGACAACGACGATGACGACGGAAGATGAAGAAATTGGACCCACTTTGACCTCGCCATGCCCATGTTTCTTAAAATCGCCGAGTATCGTGCCGGAATCGTCCCCATTGCTTGGTTCCGGTAAATTTCCTATTTCTCACCTTACATTATGTAGTTCAATTTCTTCGTCCCCGTTGGGTGTTTATCCATGTTATTCAAGAATCGAGACATTTTGATTTGTGTTATATGGATCGTACTTACTACTAATTTATGGAAAAGTTCATTCAAGCAATTTAGTCAAGCTATGTACGAATCTTTGGTTGTTTTGTATGCTCGGATGTCCTGAGTTGCTGGCAGGAGTCGTCCCCGTTACCGAGTATTGGACAACAAAATTGTTTAATTGATGCATTAAGAGAAGTCAGTTTGGGTTTAATTGATAACCATTTCGAATTACTTTCATAATCGAATATGCATGTCGGTTGTTAAAATGCTAGAAATCTTTTGGTTTATGAATCTGGGTTTAAAATGCTAGAAGCATCAGGTCTAAGGTTTAACCGTAAAGGATAGGTCATTTAATTTCAACTGTCCAAAACTATTTTTAGTGGTTCAAATTTGTTAAAGACTTTTCTCGAGAAGATTCTATTCTTTCTGGAAAGAGTCTGTCGAAAATCTAAATCATTGATTGACGATATGAACAATTAAGATGCAAAAACTGGGTCCTAAAAACCAATTACATACATGTGATCTAGGTGAAAAAATGGCACTTAGATTTGAGCTCTACGGATTTTTCATCTCGACATTTGCATGGTCCGAGCCGTCATTGCTGAGACAAAATTGGAGCCGTTGATTACCGATATCAACGGCTGTAGTGTGGCGTAGGAAACCTTGAAAACCAACCTCATGTAATTCAAATGGATTGGAGAGAATTACTCGCAACCTCACAGACCAAAGGCATGTTATAGCAACAACTCTCCCTATATAAATTCTCACACCTTTAACCTTCCATTCAAAACTGACCAGATTATTATCATCAGAATTTGAAATTCATCCAAATAATGGGTATGCCTAAAGAAATGATTCTTGTTTTCCTGATTGGTCTGATAGGGTGCTCACTTTTTTCTTTTAAGCTCCCTTGTTAGGGAACGTGGCAGACTCATAAATTCTATGGGATTGGAACAAAAAATCGGAGTACTCTAGGAAACTAACTTAAACATTACAAAAAAATTATGTGAGGGGTTTAGAAAAGGGAATTAAGAATTTAGGGGTTTTTCCTGAAATTAAGCATAAGTAACTTGAGTTGGGTTGCGTTGCGTTGGGTTAAGAGTGGTAGGGACCACTTCTCTTAGCCAATGATAGTGAGGGTTTTGTTCACCATCTTTTGGTGAGAGTGAACAAAATTTTTTCCACTCCGGCATAAGAGCCAAGCACCCGATGCCCTGGGCAAAGCTAGCTTAGGGCTATATGCAACGACAAAGTCAAGGGCGACAAGTGGTGGATGGTGGATGAATTTTCGCCAATTTTTTTATCACCTACTTTTTGAAATATCTTGCTAGAGTTTTTGATGTTGATTTTGTCATAAATGCTTAAATGACATTAAATTGCATCGAGTACGGTCCAAGATGTCTCTTCGTTAGAAGTTTTGCATTTAACGAACACATTAATAATGTACAAGCAAGTAATATATTCTTGCATTTGATTAAAAAAAAAGGGAAGGGATACAATACATATCCTATTTGAGTGTGTATTGTATGCACCCCTAAAAATGTTATGAATCGATTATCTCTCATGAATAAAGAGTTACATTTTTTATAAAAATAAGTTACGAAGCACAAAAATGTTACGAATCATAGAGAAATTGTTGTGAATTAATCATATTGCCGAAAAGTTACAAAACACTAAAAGATGTTATGATTTGCTATCTGGTGGCACAATATGGACCATACAATAAGTGCATATGGTACACATCTTTAAAAGGTGTATATTATAGCCATTCTACAAATAAAAAAAACCCAATGGTGGAAAATTGCAAAAAAAAAAAAATCAATCGAGCTAACAAAATTTATGAGTTTTTTCACACAAACCATAGTTAAAATAAGATAGTACTATCTTATTTTCTTCTCAAACAAAAAAAAAAAACTCTTACGATTATATCGTTTTGTGTTTATCTTCTATTAGTCTTATCATTTGAGTTTGTATATTTATAATTTTGTAATTTCTTAAAAAGAACTCTTCAAGACGTTGGAAGCCCAAAAGTTGATGTAATTCAAAGTAAAACAACAATGTAACCTTGATCCTTTTTTTTTTTTTTAACTTAACATTTAGTGGGCAACCAAATTAAGGGCTGGACTTGGGCAACCCAAACCTTACGGCCGGCCCTGACTACATGCAAACATCACACAACTTTGCTTTTCATTTAATCCCACTCGTTCAGTAGTGGACTTGACTTTAAAAAATGAGGAGGATGCACTTTGTTTTTATTATAGCCCCATCTCCATGCTAGCTCTTTGAACAATGCTACACACACAACCACTCCCACACAACATGTTCGTGCAAATCTGGGAGTCTTCGAGAAATTTGAACGCCTTGATGATGGAACCTGTTGAAACTTGCTTCGAGGCACGTTACTAAGTCGCTTTCCAAAAACATTATTCGCCACCACCGTTTGGTGTGCACCGGGTTGATTGCGAATCTATCCGAGGATACAACGAAGCCTGATCAATCGAATGATCTTTTGCCTGCGTTCACACAAACGAAGGACAGACAGAATACCAAGTTGAATTGATTGTGAACAAAAGTACCAATATCTTTTTTGGGGTCATTTTTGGCTCTTTTGTAGAAGTCTTTGCCCGTGTGTTGACCGTTGTGATATAAGTTCGAGTAACAAGATCTTTTTTGGGGTGATTAACCCAGTTTTCTTAAGTGGTCCCCATTGGACATAATAAATCGCTTATGCATGCACTGAGTCCACATTTTGTGGGAAACCCGAACAGCAAACATGTCCTAGTTACAGCCTCGGTGGGGTCTCTAGTCTCTAAATTCCACAATCCACAGCGAATCTATGGAATGCATTAAGTCAAGTAACTGGGCAAGATTTTCAAAATATGCCGGACATTGATAGACAGGCCGAGGAGACCTTTGTATTTACCTGAAATGGTTTATGTAGGATACGTCTGTTGGGGTGCAGACAACCTTCAACAGTGGTCTATCTCGGGGGTGTAGGGGGCAGCGCCCCCACAGAGACAACGAACAGCTGCCCCCACAGAGAACGAAAACGAGAGGAAAAACAGAAAAACGGAGTGCGACCTTAGGAGCACACCGAACTGCAGCGAAAACGATATTTTTGGACCTTGGGGTTTAATTTCGGCCATAGGGCCCGACCTATTTATTTGGCAGTGTGTTAAATTTTAGGGTTATCAGTTTTCAGAAAAAAACAGTGAGGCGAGAGAAAACGCAGATCTTAGAGAGATTGCGAGAAGACTTGTACTCTTGTTTTCGATTTCATAGTGGACTGGTGTGACTCCCGTGGTTTCTCCCCACATTAAGGTTTTCCACGTATATTTTGTGTCTCATTTTCTTTCCAATTTTCATTACACACGACTATTTGTTGTTCCGATTTCCTAACAACGTCAACGCGTGGACTAATTTGGTGAAGATCAAGCATTGACCGACCAATCCAGGCATGCCACGTGGAAAATAAGTCCACGATGAATGTCAGATCGAGAGGAAAATCAACATGCTGAATAAATCAACACCGTGAAGGGGTATCCCTTGCGGAAGAGTAAGACTGAAAGATGCTCACCCAAGTATGGGTGTTTGGTTCTTTTACTTCTTTGCAATGGAAAATAATTGTGTGCAAGCGTGCCAGAAAGAGTTTTCAATCTTCTCCCTCAGATTAACTTTGGAAAATCAAATTTGATCAGACGTTTGTGTTTTAATGGTTCAATTATCTCAATTAAGAGGATTTTTCTTTCAAAGTGAAAAAAATTAAACCAATTCACTTCGGAAATCAAAGAACAATATGGAAACAGAATACTTTGATTAACAAATCAAAAGTAGACGTACTTCAAAATCGCCTTCAACTTCAAATAGAAAGATAACAAGAACTTCGAACACTTGATTGTTACAAGAACAACTAACATCTACTTCCTAAACTACTTCCTAATCTACTTCCTAACCTACTTCGAACTAAGTTGAATTCCTAAAACTACAATTCTACTTGTCAATGAACAAACCAAGCATCATTTTTGTGTGCTGTTTGTTGAAGATTTGTCCGGGCCCTTTTACTTCTTTAACCTCTTCTATTTATAGGCCTTGCTGGCAGTTTGAACTTCCCGCTCAAAGTATTTGAATCTTGGCTTGCTTCGAACTCCATCATTTTATTTCTAACAAGTAGTTTCTTCTCCTAATAGCATCTGACTTTTAATCGTCCTCCAGAAGTCTCAATTTTGAACCTGCACAGTTATTTATTCAAACTGTATAATCAGTTTTAAGGCAAATAACTGCCCTGCACGACTTGTTCCACGTGTTTCAACTGTCAATTGTCTTGTTTTACATGTTTACATGTGTAATTCATGCCCTTTGGCAGTTAAAAGCGTGGCTTCAAAGCCAATTTTTTAATTTTATTCTCTGACTTATAACTGCCAATAACTGCTTTTCAAATTGGATACAAATACGACATCGTATTAATCCATTTATAACCTATTAATCCAGTGTTTTTTCATTAACATTAAGCCGCCAACATTTGACATTCTCAATTATGTGTCAATTGATTATTGGATAGGTTAATTTTATATGTAAACAACGGGGCACCCTTGACAAGAGAACCCCATATTATGAGAAATTCACCTATCGTGACCCTTAACAAAGGAGAATTACCACGATAGGAAGTTACAGTTGCTTAGACTCAAGCTCGCACCAAAATCTGACCATAAGGCAGAGTCAGAAAGGTACTGTGAGGCTTGAATGGGGTGTTAGCATGACCCAAAGGGTCACGACCATGCCTAATATGTGACGGGAATAGAGGAGATATTAGTGCATACTTGGTGGCTTAAGAAGAAAAGGGGTCGCCGCGATGGAATGACGCGTACTGACCATGTCGCAAGGGTCATCCTCGCAATCGGTGACGTCACTCATGTGGTCCTAGTGTATGGAGAGTGCACATGTCCTCATATTATAAGGGGAATGTCTGTCACCCAATGATTGGCCACTGACCTTATAAATTTGAGACATTCCTTCACAAATTCCGAGAGATTGATTCATTCCAAGGTCCGGGAATTCTAGAGAGATAATGATCCTGAGTGCTAGAATCAAGAACATTATTCTTGTGAGTATTCACGGGTCTATTTCTCCTAGAGCTCGCGAACAAGGATATCAGTTAGGAGTGGACTAAATACCGCTGCCTTCTCTTTTTATATATTTGGTTTTCTCTTTCACCCTTCCACATATCTTTCTATTCTCGATTAATCATTGACTATTATTTGCCTCTCCAAGTTAAAATCATTGACTAACTAAGAACCTATCCTAAAGTTTACTTTCAACAGACGAATGGCAAGACACCTCATCAAACCAAATAAAAATTTGGGAATTTGAAACCATTTCCTTGTGCCATATTGTAACTGAAATGGTTTGCTAGCTCTTTAGAGTCTGTGGTTGGATAGAGTGGTTCTAAATTATGCTTGGCTGGACCTTCAATGGGAGATATCGACCTTCATGGAAACTTTCTAACAGGATCTGAGCAGCATATTCCAAATGGCATGCCATGAATATCACCACGATACCTACATTTCAGCTTTAACAGGCTACAAGGACCACTCCCACTCCCACCACCATCTATCCTTTCTTATGATTATATTGATTTGATTCCTTCCCGTGGTTTTTACCCATTCAGGAGTTTTCCACTGTTTAATTGCTTGTGTGATTTGAGCAAGTTCACCCATTGCCATTTAGGGTGCCAAAGCTATAATTTGGAAAAAAACATTTAGCAAAATTTAAGCCTATCCAATGCAATTTGTTGATTCTCAAAATTGGCAATGTCTTGTCTGATGCCAAATTTGGCACCCAAAATTGCTGCTGTTATTTCTTTCACACTGTCCAAGCCATTTCATTTGCTTTGAAAAATGAGATGAGTTTAATCTAATAATGTAAATTTGACATTGCACCAAAATAACACCAACCGGTACAACATGCTAGTTTTGGCTATTTAACACTACACGAATTTAAAATATTAGTAGCTTTTGCAAGGTTTTGGCACTAATTAGTAAACTTGCTAATGTATCAGCGGTAGGGAAGTGACAAATCCCGGAGAAAAGTATACGGCGTCGTTGGAAACTGATAGCGCTTTTTTTTTTAAGATTTTTTTTTAAAGAGAAAAAGTAGGAAGCTGATAGCTGCCTTGCTTGATTTGGGGAGTCCACTGTTGGCTCAACGGATGGAATCCGGGAAGTGGTAAACAGTGAAAAATGGATTCCCGTCTCTGGCATAAAGTCGCTGCTCTCACTGGTTTGCTCTCTCTCTCTCTCTCTCTCTCTCTCTCTCTAGATGCATACAGAGAGACACAATCAGATGTACTCACATGAATTTTATGTTTGATTTAGGGTGTGTTTCCCGTTTGCTAAAGTAAAACTTTTTTGTTTTTTTCAACCTCGATTCTTGTTTGCTAAAAGCAAAAAGGTGATTTTAGCCACTTAACTTTTAGCTAATAGGAAACAAAAGTGTTTTTAGCACCCAAGCTAAACTCAACTTTTAGCTAATGAATTTAATGTCTTCTTGTATTTGGTTTGTAAGGCTTAGTTTTCCATTTGAGCAGAACTGGGGCCCAGTTCTGCTCAATCAGAGGTCTTTCCCCTCGAAGTAGGGCTCTTCTCACCTATTATTTATGGAAATGGCTACAATACACACCATTAAAGGTGTGTACCATATGTACTTATTTTATGGTCCAGATTGTGCCACCTCATTGCAATAGTAACATTTTTTAGTTTTTCGTAACTCTTTAGCAATATGATTCGTAACATTTTGGAGTGTCTTGCAACTTTATAAAAAAAATTGTTACTTTTTTAGGGGTGTGCATAAGGTGTGTGTATTGAAGCCTTTTTTTTATTATTCTATATTTATTTGTGTTATGAGAGAAAGTTCGTAACAGGTACAAATCACTTTCTTTTTTCAATTCAGTGTACGCAAGCCAGTTTAAGCCACCTCAATTAAATCGGGAGAAAATCCTGAACAAAATGGTCCAAGTCACTATTTAGAGCTTGTAGAACATAATCACTTTTGGCTCTTCTGTAGAAGTCTTTTGCCGTGTGTCCACCATTTTGTTAAAAGTACAAGTGACGAGCGTTTTGGGAAGTGATTAACTCCAGTTTTTCTAACTGGGCCCCCTTAGATACAATGAATCGCTAATGCACTAAATCTACAGAAGAGCCTCTACCCCAGTGGGTTCTCCAGTCTTTAAGTTCAAATGGATAGAGTTACCAAGTCTACAAGGTATCTATGAAAGATTAAGTCAATAACAGGACAGGATTTCCACAATATTCTAGCTCAAAGGAAATGAATAAAAATTATGGGGATTTGGAGCAATCACATCTTCACAGGATTACGATCGACAAAATTTTCAAGGTGGACCGTGGATGTACAAGGCAGTCAGAATTGTGATTGTAGACATTAAATCCTAGCCTCAACCCCAGTGGGTTCTCCAGTCTCTAAGTTCAAATGGATAGAGTTACCAAGTCCACAAGGTATCTATGAAAGGATTAAGTCAATAACATGACAAGATTTCAACAATATCCTAGCTCAAAGGAAATGTATAAAAATTATGGGGATTTGGAGCAATCACATCTTCACGGGATTACGATCGACAAAATTTTCAAGGTGGACCGTGGATGTACAAGGCAGCCAGAATTGTGATTGTAGACATTAAATCCTAGCCTCAACCCTAGTGGGTTCTCCAGTCTCTAAGTTCAAATGGATAGAGTTACCAATTCCACAAGGTATCTATGAAAGGATTAAGTCAATAACAGGACAAGATTTCCACAATATCCTAGCTCAAAGGAAATGTATAAAAATTATGGGGATTTGGAGCAATCACATCTTCACAGGATTACGATAGACAAAATTTTCAAGGTGGACCGTGGATGTACAAGGCAGTCAGAATTGTGATTGTAGACATTAAATCCTAGCCTCAACCCCAGTGGGTTCTCCAGTCTCTAAGTTCAAATGGATAGAGTTACCAAGTCCACAAGGTATCTATGAAAGGATTAAGTCAATAACAGGACAAGATTTCCACAATATCCTAGTTCAAAGGAAATATATAAAAATTATGGGGATTTGGAGCAATCACATCTTCACAGGATTACGATCGACAAAATTTTCAAGGTGGACCGTGGATGTACAAGGCAGTCAGAATTGTGATTGTAGACATTAAATCCTAGCCTCAACCCCAGTGGGTTCTCCAGTCTCTAAGTTCAAATGGATAGAGTTACCAAGTCCACAAGGTATCTATGAAAGGATTAAGTCAATAACAGGACAAGATTTCCACAATATCCTAGTTCAAAGGAAATATATAAAAATTATGGGGATTTGGAGCAATCACATCTTCACAGGATTACGATCGACAAAATTTTCAAGGTGGACCGTGGATGTACAAGGCAGTCAGAATTGTGATTGTAGACATTAAATCCTAGCCTCAACCCCAGTGGGTTCTCCAGTCTCTAAGTTCAAATGGATAGAGTTACCAAGTCCACAAGGTATCTATGAATGGATTAAGTCAATAACATGACAAGATTTCAACAATATCCTAGCTCAAAGGAAATGTATAAAAATTATGGGGATTTGGAGCAATCACATCTTCACAGGATTACGATTGACAAAATTTTCAAGGTGGACCGTGGATGTATAAGGCAGCCAGAATTGTGATTGTAGACATTAAATCCTAGCCTCAACCCCAGTGGGTTCTCCGGTCTCTAAGTTCAAATGGATAGAGTTACCAAGTCCACAAGGTATCTATGAAAGGATTAAGTCAATAACAGGACAAGATTTCCACAATATCCTAGCTCAAAGGAAATGTATAAAAATTATGGGGATTTGGAGCAATCACATCTTCACAGGATTACGATAGACAAAATTTTCAAGGTGGACCGTGGATGTACAAGGCAGTCAGAATTGTGATTGTAGACATTAAATCCTAGCCTCAACCCCAGTGGGTTCTCCAGTCTCTAAGTTCAAATGGATAGAGTTACCAAGTCCACAAGGTATCTATGAAAGGATTAAGTCAATAACAGGACAAGATTTCCACAATATCCTAGTTCAAAGGAAATATATAAAAATTATGGGGATTTGGAGCAATCACATCTTCACAGGATTACGATCGACAAAATTTTCAAGGTGGACCGTGGACGTACAAGGCAGTTAGAATTGTGATTGTAGACATTAAATCCTAGCCTCAACCCTAGTGGGTTCTCCAGTCTCTAAGTTCAAATTGATAGAGTTACCAAGTCCACAAGGTATCTATGAAAGGATTAAGTCAATAACAGGACAAGATTTCCACAATATCCTAGCTCAAAGGTAATGTAGATGTGACTTGACTATAAAAATTATGGGGATTTGGAGCATTCACATCTTCACAGGATTACGATAGACAAAATTTTCAAGGTGGACGTACAAGGCAGTCGGAATTGTGATTGTAGACATTTCTAGGGTGTCCAATTGCATTAATTTGAAGTAGAGATCCTACTATAAAAGCACATCATAACCATATGCTTGTTCAACCAACACTGCTAAACTAGAGTTGGTTATACACATCATGGGTTCATCTTTGTATCTTCACATGTTCATGATCTTATGTTGTTGTAGTCTTAATGTTTTGACTAACTCTTACTCTTCTACGCAGCCACTATGCCACGAAGATGAGAGATCAGCCTTGCTGCAGTTCAAGCATAGCTTTGTCATCGACAAGTTTGCTTTTGTTGACCCTTTTGCTTATCCAAAGTTTGAGTCATGGAAGCTCGATGTAAATACTAGCGATTGCTGCTCGTGGGATGGCGTGGAGTGTGACCATGACACCGGTCGTGTGATTGGTCTCAACCTCAGTAGCAGCTTCCTCTATGGTTCTATCAACTCCAACAGCAGCCTCTTCAGCCTTGTTCACCTTCAGAAGCTGAACCTTGCAAACAATCACTTCAATTATTCTCAAATTCCGACCAGAATTGGAAACCTTTCGAGACTAAGGAGTCTCAACCTCCACAATTCTTTTCTTTCAGGTCAAATCCCTTCAGAGATCTCCTCTCTTTCCCAGTTAATTTTCCTTGATCTGTCTGGATACTTCGACAGATATCCTACTAAATATCTCTTGAAACTTGAAAAACCCAGTCTGAGAGATCTAGTTCAAAACCTAACCCACCTGAAAGTACTTGACCTCAATTGGGTGAACATATCTTCTACAGTTCCAGGTGCTTTATCGAATATGACCTCTTTGACAACTCTTAGTCTTAGGAGTTGTTTGTTAAATGGTCAATTCCCAATGGGCATCTTCCATCTGCCGAACCTAAGGCTTTTAGGCGTGTCAGGCAATAAAAACCTATTTGGTTCTCTTCCTGATTTTCCACGCGGTACTCCGCTTGAGGAATTGTTGATTGGAAGGACAAGTTTTTCTGGATTGCTGCCAACTTCAATTGGCAATCTGGCCCATCTCACAGATCTCGTTGTTACTGAAAACAATATGTGGGGACAGATTCCTTCATCAATAGCAAACTTATCAAAACTCACTAACTTAGGACTAGGCGGTGGTACTTTTGAGGCAGGAACACTACCTTTCCTACTTGGAAAGCTATCAAAACTCACTATATTAGACCTTACGGATACGAAATTAAGTGATCATGTATTACCGCAGTCTCTTTCTAACCTGACCCAGCTATCTACGTTGGCTCTCAAGAATAATGAGTTAATTGGTGAAATCCCTTCTTGGCTTCTGAATCTCACCCAATTAACCGATCTACGACTTTCAGAAAACCATCTATATGGTACGTTTCCAAGCTCTATCTCTCAACTCAAGCATCTTGAATTTCTTGATCTTTCTTCAAACAGCTTGAGTGGTAAAGTAGAGCTAGACATCTTTCAAAATCTCAAAAACCTTAAGATATTGGGTTTGTCAAAAAACCAATTGACAGTGCTTGCAACAAACAGTACCAACGTTACTCTACCAAAATTCTTTGGTATAGGATTGGGGTCATGCAACTTGCAGGCGTTCCCTGATTTCTTGCGGTTCCAGGATGAATTAGAATTCCTTAAGTTGGCTGATAATAGTATTCATGGCAAAATACCAACTTGGGTGTGGAACACAAGTAAAGAAACAATGATATATATCGAACTTCAAGGAAACTTTCTTACAGGATTTGAGCAACATCCAGATGCCATTCCTTGGGTAACACTACAATACCTAGATTTAAGCTTTAACAGGCTGCAAGGACCACTCCCACTTCCACCATCGTCTATCCTTTCTTATATTGTCGCTGGTAATTTACTAACTGGAGAAATCCCACCGTCATTTTGCCGAAATAGTGCTCTTTTTGCGCTTGACGTGTCTGATAATTATTTAAGTGGGGCCATTCCTCCATGCTTGGCCAGTTCTACTAGCGATTCTATGTTGCTTCTCAATCTGAGTAGCAACAATTTTGAAGGTCCTCTTCCCCAAATGTTCACGAAGGGGATCAAGATGATTGACTTGAGTCAAAATCAATTGCATGGGGGGGTATCACGTTCATTGGCTAATTGTACAATGCTTGAAATTCTTGTTCTGGGAGATAATCGGATCGATGACACTTTTCCCTTTTGGTTGGGAGCTCTTCCTGAGTTACAAGTTCTTGTTCTCCGATCTAACAGATTCCATGGTGCCATTGAGAATCCTAAAACAAATTTGAGGTTTCCGAAGCTACGGATCATTGACCTCTCTCACAATGGTTTCTCAGGTGCATTGCCATCAGAGTACTTCCAGAACTGGAATGCAATGAAAGTGGTCGCGAAAGGGAACTCAACATATATGCAAGTGGTGTCAATCCCAGGATCTTTTGGCGAGGGAGACTTAGGTTATTTTAAATATTATACCTATTCGGTAACAATATCTAGCAAAGGGACAAAAAGGTTTTATGAAAAGATCCAAAGTGTGTTTGTAGCTGTTGATCTTTCAAACAACATATTCAGCGGCGAAATTCCAGAATCCCTTGGAAGTCTCCGTGGACTTCAATTGCTAAACATTTCCAAAAACAACCTCACTGGCGTCATCCCATCATCCTTTGCAAATCTGACGGACCTAGAATCGTTGGACATGTCTCAAAACCTCCTCTCAGGAGAAATCCCGCAGCAGCTAACCCAACTCACTTTCCTTTCAGTTTTAAACCTTTCTCAAAACCGTCTCATGGGCCCCATACCTCAAGGGAAACAATTTGATACGTTTGACAATAGTTCATATGGTGGGAATATGGGATTGTGTGGTGTCCCTCTAACGTTGTTATGTGGGAATTCAGAAACGTCACCGTCACCACAACACAGCTTGGAAGGCAATGATTCAGGGTTTTCGATTGGTATTTACTGGATGGTCATAACCCTTGGATATGGGAGTGGGCTGATAGTTGGGTTTGTTATTGGGCACACGCTCAGCACGAGGTATCATGAACGGTTTGTTGCAATCTTTGAAAGGGGAAAGAAGACTAAGAAGATGCAGAAAAGGAAGGGGCGAAGAAACTAATCTATTAGCAGTTTCTATGACTGTACTATATATATTGCTTGTCCATGTGTGTGCTCTTAGCTTTCAAGAAATAATTTTCATGTCGTTTGTCATTTTGAAGTTGTCTTTTCAGTGATTCCTACAACATTTTATGGTTGTTTACTGTGTAGCTTAGTTTCTGTATTCCTCATTGTATCCTTATCACTCATGATCTAAATTATGGACCCTTGTGCTAAGAATTATAGCTACTTTGTTATTTAATCTCTGTATTGCTCTTGCTAGGTAATTTTGATGAAGTAATTACAATCAACAATTCAAAGCACTTTCCGATGGTGCTAGAAAAATGATAGTATTACCTTTTTGTTTCAGCCCCATCCCCCGTGCTTGCTCTTTAGAGTCTCTGTTTTGTGCCAAACATGCACCTCATGCACAAAAACAGTAAAATCAAGTAAACGAGACACACAATTTACGTGGTTCAGCCAATTGGACCTACTTCCACAGAGAGGAGGATTACACACTTACTCTCAATCTCACAATTATTATATCCTCATTATTCTCTCGTGTATCTCTCTCTCTCACACTCACTGCCTCTCTCAATTTTTTACACAAAATAAAGAGACATATCCGAGTATTGGTAATCCAAGAGCCACGCCGAGAAACCCTAATCCCTCCCTCCAAGCCTAAGCCCATCCGGCCCACATGGATGAAATCCCAACACTGTGGTCCTTTGGAAATTTAGCTGCGAACTAGTAACAAAGGGCAGGACAAAAAAAAAAGAAGTAAATAACATGAGCTGATTGTTAACATGCATGTGTACACTTACCGAAATCCCACACTACAAAAAAGTATATAACATGGGCATCAAAGGGTGGGTACTGAAAATGTATATAACCCTTATGCGGGGTCCATCTCGAGTCCACAGATTTGAAGACCAGTGGAAAGTGCTTAATCAATTTATCCAATTTTGATTCTAGAAGTGTTGATCAAAGACGATCATTTTGTAAGAAATAACTTTTTAATCTGTCCTGTAGAAAATTACCTTAATTCATCGGTAAGCACTTAATCAGGTCATCCAAAAAATTGGATGAACTGTCGTGAATTCAAAACCAAAAATTTAGACAAATTGACTAAGCACTTATTGACATCTGATTGAGCATTTTTTTTTTCCAAAGCTCTCTGGGAGTCCTCCCCCCTCTCTGATCCGATTTTGTAAATTGTGAGAGACTACTTGTAGAATCTATTAACAGCATTTGTAAAAATGAACCACTTTATAAGCAACTACGTCTATATGTTTTGTGAATTTCTATGTATGGCTTTATAAATAGATGAATTATTGTCTTCACGGAGATAACTTTATACGTAGATGAATTATTCCATGACAATTTTCTATATTAGGGCCAGTGGATATTTCACGAGGTCCATTAGTCTTTTCACAAAAAAACTATATGTAAAAAGGAAAAAGTTCGATCTCATCCATATCTTCACAAATCACAACTAACGTTGCCCATTGCAATTTGCAAAATGTACAAAATAGTTAAGACAAAAATGGTATGGACAACATCCCATGATCCTCTCCTAAACAGTTCAAAAGGACACAAAGCCTTGTGTGTTGGTCAAAAGGTTTCAAAACAACTCAATAATACAGCTTTCTGATCCTCTTGGAAATGCCCTTAACTGATTCTTTACCTCCACTTCCTTTCCGGAATCCTCAGATAGTACAGACCCGCAGTAATTTTAGAAAGTGCATCTCTGCCGGCTTCCCTTCGAAGCATGAAAGGCTAAACTCTTTAATAGAGCAACAGGAAGGTACTCTTTCCAACATCAAATCAACATTATGGTCATGGATATCAACGTAAAGCCCTAAACAACAAAGAATCAAATTTGAAACTCCAATCAAACAAATTTAGTAATGCCTCTGGAAATCATAGACAAAATAGTCACTAAGCAAGGAAATGGATTGCAGATATACCCAAGCAAAGTCAAGAAACTCGAGCTGAGGCGATTTTTCGAGCAAGTTGATCAGAATTTCAGTGAAGGAACTACGAAATTCTGCATTCAGCTCCAAATCGGTCATATTGTGAAATTTAGGAAGACACTCCACGATATTTTCCATATCCAAGATACACTTGGCACCACAAAAAAACAAGAATAAACGGTAAGTATTGTGAACAGTAAAGGTTTGTTTCTAGTTGTTTACAACTGCCTAAACAACTCCAGTTTTTCTTAGAGCAATTTGTAAAAAAAGAGAAGCAGACATACCAGAACTGTATCCTCTGATGCAGTCAAACGTTTATCACACGAGGATAAACATCTGGCTGCAACATATCTTCATATATGCATTGACAATGGAAGATAGCTCACGTAAATGGAAGTGAATTTTCAGATTACTGGTGAACTTCAGGTCAATGACATTTGGAGTATAAATTTTGACCACACAAGTGAGTATATCTGCGGCATCTGACCACAGTGGGTCATCTTCAATAGTCAATCTCTTCATCGTTGGAATGGACATGGTGAGAGTCTTAATATTCTTCCATCCACAATACTTTAAGGTCAACTCTTCAAGCACCGGGCAATTAGAAAATAGGTTTTGTGTTGATTCATCATCAAAAAATGTAAGGGAGTCAAACGCCAAGGTCTTGAGAAGTAAATAAAACTAGGAGCTTTCAAAAAGCGGTTCATAAATAATCTGAACACAAGTAGAGACTCACAAGTAAAAAGGCAACAAGGCAACAGAAACTGCGTTCTACCAGGTAAGGAAAGATCAAGCTCTTGAACGTTGTGCCTTACAGCAACAGAGATCCATGAACTAAGACGAGAAGAACTAATAGGCCCATCAATATTTAGATGGAGGGGCCACATCGAAACTCTCATAAAGATATGCGTTTCATTGTATAAATTAGGAATGCAGAGACCAAAATAAAAAATGGTGCATTTCCAATTTTCCTATGCTCGAAAAAAGAAACACACATGCAATTAAGAATAGTGCATTTCCAATTTCCCTATGCTCTATTTGGATGAATGTGGATTCTAACCATGGGTGCTGACATTACTATAAAGAATGGGGATCTGTTTTTGGGATAAATGGTACAAATGACCATAGCAAGAACTTACAGATTATGATGATTAACCTTGTACATGAAAATTTATATGCAAAACGGCCTTGCTTGAAGAAGTCACTGTTCACCCAAAAAAACACATACAAGTACTCAGCTTTATATGCATGTATACAGTTATATGTACACACTGAATCAACCCAAGTGAGAAAAAAAATGAAAAATGAAAGGCATCAAATCAAAAAACTGAACAAACCATCAACACCATCAAAATTCACCGTATCGTCTGCTATAAGTGGCGAAGACGATCCTGCTAAAGAGTAAGCGAATGGAAGTTGTTATCTTTGAAACCCTAGAAACACTGAAACTTGAATAAGCTTGTCCTTCTGAGCTCCGAAAGAACGAATTTTAGGGCTCCCTCAGGTTGAATCGGAAGCGTAAAGAACCTCACAGAAGGGATAATCAGGAATTCGGGCTTACAGAGGAACTGTGGTCACCCGTCAGTGCATTTCTTGATTTCTTCTTCATTTTAACGAAGGGAGAGAGTTATTTCCGGACTAGGTGGAAACCCGCCCCACTGTGGGTTTAACCTGCATTCATTTCGATAATTTGAACCTTTTCCTTTTATCTTGTAATTTTTATTTTGTAGGACTTGTAGAATAATTTATACGCATAAAAAATCAATTTTATAGGGCATCAATAGATATATCAAAAAATAAATTTTATTTATAATACAGACTGTCATGAACATTTTAATTTAAAATAGATTGTTTGTTTTATTATCAAAATATGATTTTTGACATATCTATCAATGTTCAATCAAGTTGATTTTCGCGTGAGTATACTACGAATCCGGAGGAGGTGTTGTGCAGTACATGTTGTGCGCCGTGTTGTGCGGCAAAACGACGTAATTTTGTTCATTTTCTTGGTACACATCAATATGCCTGTTTGGAGAGTTAATTTTGAGGTTCAATTTTAGGATTCAATTTTAGGGGATTTAGGCTCTTTGGGGTAGAATATAGTGGTTTTAGGCACTTTGGGTTTAGGCGCTTTGTGTTTAGGCATTTTGAGTTTTGGGGTTTAGGCACTTTGTAGTGGTTTTTTCCTTCTTCCAAACAAGGTTTTTGGAAGCTCCAGAGGTGTGCCAAAAATTACGTCGTTTTACCGCATAACACGGCGCACAACACGTACCGCACAACACCCACCCCGGATCCGTATACTACTTTGCATGGGCCTAAAAGATAAACGATTAAGATTATTGCAATGAATGCACTATAGGGCCCACAAAAAAGCGGAGACGAAACCCCCAAAACATACACTCTTCAAAGAATAGTTCGCTTTCTACCATATTTCATTATGAAGCATCACTTTTTATTATTTCATAAAATGAAAAATTCTCTAACAATTGAGTTACATCTCTGTAGTGGCGTAGCATAATTTTTTGAACATTTCTAATTGTCAAAAAATGTGATTCGTTTACTAAGTTATCAATATTTGATCGATTTCATTTTTTACATATTTATTTTATACGTGAAGCTCTAAATAGTGAACGGTTCATAATACATTTTTAAGCTCAGGACAATATCCTTTCTGGGCACAGCCGCCAGAAGACCTCCCCCATTCCAAGTAAAATCCTTTCTTTCTTCTTTTTTTTTTTAATCTGAAAATAGTACCAATTAACATTACATGGTAGTATTTACTAGTAGTATTAGCTAGGTCACATTCTAATTCTCACTCTCTCAAAAGTCGATCTAATTAATTTTATTAGTCTGAAATGTTTTCAAAATTTAGTTTCATGATCTTGCTCATATTTTCCGCTCATGAACACGTGTGTACATTACGTGACATAGGTATATATTACAGTATTACATGTAAATGAACCAGAGCATTTGGGTTCGAATACACTCCGTTGGTTAAAAAATTGAATCTCTAAACCTACTCGTTAAGGTTTCGAATCAAGTTTGAATAAACCTACTTTCTGACTGGAACCCAGTATTTTTTAGAGATTTGGGTTCGAATACACTCCGGTATTTTTTGACTGGAACCCAGGTCAAGTAGGCGAATTCCATCTACTTAGATTTTGACATACCAATCATGCTTATACATGATCAAAATCACCTATGTTCTTCAACCTGGATAAAAAGTTCGTATTCAAACAGTTTGTAGCAGTTTTCATCTCAATATCTGGGATCAGTTTCATAGGAAATTTTCTACACCATTCCTCATTGCACAAAATTTTCAAGATGAATACCTCACGACGGTAGGAAATCAACTCCTGTAAGGTGGTGAACGCATGGTCAGTAACTGGTTTCAAAAAACAAGGACACGAGAAAAAAATAGAAACAGGGAATCGGAAATTCTGGCATTGTAACACAGCAACTTCGAAGAATACAAGTTCAGCTCAAAATCAACTTAATAACACAACTTTTTGAGCCTCTGGGAAGATTGTTTAACTGGACTTTTAGCTGCTGCTTCTCTAGATCGTCCGAGTAACTACACAACGTCAAACTTTCCAACACTGTTGCATTCTTTAACAAAAACCTTATAAACTGCATCTCTACCGGCTTTTCATCAAAATCTGCAATACGAACAGTTTTGAGGGAAGATGCGAAACAAGAAGGTACTCTTCCCAACATCCAATCATCCTCGTCGAAAGGGTCGAAGCCCTAAAAGAATTAGATGAAACCAATATACAAATTGTTGGGATTTTTTGCCCATGTGAACTTACCTTTGAAAAATCAAAAAAAGGGGAGAAGTAAAATGGAGTAAACAAATTAATGAGAAGATGAAATGTTGTCAACAGTCATGGGCATATGAATGGACACACTCGAGACTTGTCTACATTGGAAGAAGAAAATTAAAGAAAGGCAGGTGGAGACTTTTTTGGCAGCCTATGTGTGCATTGGAAAGAGATGCTGGCTTGGAAAAAGAGAAATGGCCGGAGGGTTTGTTGGGTGGATTTAATGGGAAGTTGAAGCACCACGTCTTGAACATTTCTCTGATGCGTATTTATAGGCTTTGCATGTATGTGTTTTTTGTGAGATGAGAAGAGACAGAGAGTGGACAGTTTGAGAGCAACGGAGAAGGGCACAAGGGAGGGCAGCCCGTGAGGGGTTTGCCGTGCGCCACGGTTGTGGGTTTGAGAGGAGAAAATGTGAGGAAAAATAGAGTGTGGGGGTGAGTGTAAAATTATGTATAGAGCATGCGTTAGGAGCTCTTTGGGTGGGTTTTCATGTCACATTGTATCTCTATTTTTCAAATATAGTGGAATATCTCTCTCTCCCGTGGAGGTAGGCATTGAGGCCGAACCACGGAAAATATTGTGTGTCTTGTGTGTGCTTGATTGTTTATTCTTATTTTTATTGCGCTTTCGTTGTGGTAGATTTGGGGTGTAAATCCCCAACACAAACAAGTATGGATACCATTGAAAAAAATTAGTAAGAAGGAGACGGATAAGCCAAAAGATTAGATAGAATGATTAGTCCCTGGTCCACGGACCGGATTGAGCTGTGGTGTCCGGGCCGTGTTGGAAAAATGGGCTATTGGTTGTAGACCATTAACTTCTTTTCCAGACATAGATGACTGATAAAATCACGCGGTTCTCAATTTTTTTTTATCGGCAAAGAAAATTTCATCTCCATAAAAGGTATATGAAATTAGTACAACAGAAGAGGCCCTACATTGAGGTAGTCTCAAAGGGATCAGAACCCTTCTACTTCTAGAGCTCCTAAAATCATGTGGTTCTCATTACATGATCAAACTGATAATTTTCCCAATAAATACGAGTCGTGGTCTACAAATGAACGATTCAGATGATGAAAAATAAAACTTTGGGGAGCCCCACGGGTTCGGACAACAAGGTTCTGGATTGGAGAGAAACGAGTTCCTAAGCACTCTAACCGGTAAAAGTTTAAAAAGCTGTAGCTAGTGAGCATCTTTGTCATCCATTTTGGCAATCAATAGTTTAAACTTTTACCGGTAAGAGTGCTTAGGCGAATCTAAACCATCGATTGCAAAGATCAACGGTCAAGTGTGCTTTTTAAAGAATTCTCATAATAGAAATGGAAAAAGTTTGAACCCTTCGTTCGCATTCAATGTCTTCATTTCCTCCTACGTGAATGTCTAAAGAATGTCTAAAACCCGTCTACGGGTGCGAACCTAAAACGCCTTAAACACTTTATTGATATTGCAGTTTTGGAGCTTCTAACTTAAGAAAAATTCACTCTAGTGGATGTGTAGAAGCTTGAGTGGTAATTCACAATTGAACATTTAATACAATAGCTCAAAACAAAGTACACATTTTTAATGACAAAATAAAAAAATATAGAGAGAAAAAATATCTATTGGTATTAAATATCGTGCTATGGCTCCCCTTCACTATGAACAAAATCAACTCTATATATCGTATAAAAACAAGAGCTTATGTCTAGAAAGATCAGTGTGGAGTACATATTCGTCACATAATTAATATTCTATAATAATTGCAAGTGTACTTATGCGCCGGTCTAATTTTCTTAAGCCCAAAGATATAAAATTAATTGAGAACATGCAATTGTGACATCTTACATATTTTCTTATTATTCAGTTGCAGTATTCATACAAATATATGAAAATTTGTGTGTATATGACTAGTTCATAAAGCTAATAGAGATAAAGTAAAATCTTGAACACCCTGTTTAAAATTCTTGTTATTTGGTTACTCTAGTGGATGTGTGGAAAGCAGCTTGAATTGGTAAAATCGAGAAAAATAGCGTTATCTTTTTGTATAGTCCCCAAAACATTCGCCACAGTTAAGACAAATAATTAAAAACAAAGACCAAATGCCAAAGAGAGGGGCTCCAAGTCATTCAAACTATTCAACGCAATCAATATAAATCGAACAACATGGCCTAAAAAATCGTCACTCCAAACGATTTTAGAATTGAGAATAGAAATGGTGAGCCATTCCAGTTGAGGAAAAGTACAGTTGGCAGAGATCTAGAATTGAGAAAAAGGACTTTCCTGATGCATGAGTGCAAATCAACAGCAATATTGTATTAACTATAAGTATAGGTGTCTGTGGCTGTTTTGGTACCATAACAAGAAGAAAGAGTATCCACCCTGATAGGTATTTTTGGGATTATTCTTTGCCATTTCTCAAAAAATAGCAAACGAAAGGGCAACCAACAAAGTTTACATGATCATTAAAATAAATGTGGACGCAGCGTGGCATAAAGAAAGCTAGAATGGCAGTGTTGGAGTTGTGGTGAGGAATTGCAGAGGTGAATTTACAGCAGCAGCTATGGACAGAATCCTGTGTTGTGCTAGCGCCATGGTAGCCGAACCACTGGCTTTTCGACAAGGTTTGTTGCTAGGAACCAATTTGAGATTAAGCTCAGGAAAGTGATTCGCAATCAGTAATTAGCATGCTCAATGGTCAGTGGGAAGTGGGAGTTATTTTACACGATATTCTAAGCATAGGACAGAGTTTTCTCTGTGCATGTGTTTTCTTATGTTCGTCTGTCTTCCAATACAATGGCTCATATTATTGCTTCTAAATATTTAGTTGGTATGGGGTATGGTCTTTGGAACGAATCCCCCCGTTTTGGTTACTCTGTCCCTTGTTGAAGAACGAGACTTCCTCTTGATGTAAATCAAGATTTGTTATGATTGTTGAATCAATCCATCATAAAGCAAGGTGTTTTATCCATTGAAAGTCTTAAAAAAAAGTGTACTAACACAACTTATGGACACAACCGTTTTTAAAGTAGATCGACATATGTGGACCATGTCCATATATCGGCTCTAAAAGCAGTTGTGTCTGGAATTTCGTTTATGTCCTTACAGTGAAACCACATCAATGAAATATTTCATCGCCCACCATATAAACAGCTTAAAAAACTCCCGGGGGCAACAGCCTTTGGAGTTTGCTGTAATTTTAAACGACGCCATTCTCATGGGGAATTTGCAAATGAATGAGATGGCTTCTTTACAGCCGACCGATTGTCTAACTAATGGTGTGGCAGTTGGATATCAAAAGTTCCCCACGATGTGGACAGAGATAAAATGGGGAGAGGATAGAGAACTGCCTTTGTTCCATTCCAGAATTCAAAATCATTGCTTAGCAGGCAATAAGATAGACTCTGCGTGTTGAGCACTAATTTCACACAATTAAAGACTATATCTATGTCCAACACAATTTCCTTTCTCTTTAATTCCTGGTGTTCTACACACAAACGCCAAACAAATTTGCTTTCCCACTAATTTGCTTTTGACTTAAAAAGGTGTTAGAGTAACTCCAAAGACTCCAGGGGAAGAGTCCACTGTTAGATGCTTTCAGAGCAATTTTAAAAAATGAGGAGGATGCATTTGCAGTGTATAAAAGCACATCAAAGACATTAGCTTCCTCATCCAAGTTTGGTAACTCTTAAGATAGCTCCTTAAACATGATGGATTCATCTTTGTATCTGCTCATTTTCCTGATCTTATGCTGTTGTAATCTTAATATTTTGACCAACTCTTATTCTGCTATGCAGTCACTGTGCCATGAAGGTGAGAGATCAGCCTTGCTGCAGTTCAATCATAGCTTTGTCATAAAGAAGTTTGCTTCTGGCGACCCTTCTGCTTATGCAAAGGTCGAGGCATGGAAGCTCAATGTAAATAGTAGCGATTGCTGCTCATGGGATGGAGTGGAGTGTGACCATGACACTGGTCATGTGATTGGTCTCGCCCTCAATAGCAGCTTCCTCTATGGTTTTATCAACTCCAACAGCAGCCTCTTCAGCCTTGTTCACCTTCGGAGGCTGAACCTTGCGAACAATCACTTCAATTATTCTCGAATTCCGACCAAAATTGGAAATCTTTCGAGATTAATGAGTCTTGAGCTCCACAATTCTTTTTTCTCCGGTCAGATCTCTTCAGAGATCTCCTCTCTTTCCGAATTGACTTTCCTTGATCTGTCTAGCTATATAGACCATATTTCTCGTGGACACCTGTTGAAACTTGAAAAACCGAGTCTTGGAAACCTAGTTCAAAACCTAACCAACCTAAAAGTACTTGAACTTAGTGGGGTGAACATGTCTTCTACAGTTCCACGTGCTTTATCAAATATTACCTCTCTGATATTTCTTGATCTTTCCAGTTGTTTGTTATATGGTGAATTCCCAATGGATATTTTCCATCTACCAAACCTATGGATTTTAGGCATTTCATTCAATGAAAACCTATTTGGTGTTTTACCTAAATTTTCACGCAGTAGTCCACTTGGGGAATTGATGATTGCGGAGACAAGTTTTTCAGGATTGCTGCCAACTTCAATTGGGAATCTTGATTCCTTAACCATGTTAGATTTAGGAGACTCCGATTTCGAGGGCACGCTTCCACCCTCAGTTGGCAATCTTACCCAGCTCACGTATTTGAATGTTATTGGAAACAATTTTGGGGGACAGATTCCATCATCAATAGACAACCTATCAGAGCTTACTTCCATATTACTTGGCAGCGGTACTTTGGATGCCGGAACCCTACCTTTCCTATTTGCAAAGCTATCAAAACTCATCAGCTTATACTTTATTGGTACCAAATTAAGTGTTGCATTGCCACCGTCTCTTGCTAACCTGACTGTGGTGGGGATTTTCCGTGCGGAGGAATCTTTCTTTGAGTACTTCTTTCCTGTTGTCTAGAACCTGAACAAGAGAACACAGGTTAGTGTCACTTGGGCCTCTTGCCCAAGGACACTCCGACGCTCAAGTTAGTATTGAGAGAGAGAGAGAGAGAGAGAGAGAGAGAGAGTACAAAGAGTAGAGATCTGAGATTGTCTGTGTACCTCTAGGGTTTATCCCTTGGTATTTATAGATATCCATGTACTTGCTCTCCAAGCCACGTGACGTCACCCGTCACGTTTGTGGTCACGTGACACACGGCCTATAGTAGGATACCACGTGGAAGAGGCTTCCAGTTGTCCCTCGGCACGTGCTCCTCGTAACTGCCTTACTGACTCGATCGGACAAGCTCATGGGTCGGGCTGTAACCGCCCACCCGTACCGAGCATGACCCTACTGGCCCCTTCCTTGATCCAGAATCGTAGTCGTTCCATTCGGCCCTAATGGGGCATCATCATATCACATACGGTAATATGTATATTCGGCCATAAAGGGATGGAACACCTCGAGTATCTATTTCATACGGCCTTAGCTTCGAGTATCTATGTCCGGCCCAATAGTTTATATTCGGCCCCCACACTGACCCAGCTATCCGAGTTAGTTCTTAGCAACAATGAAGTACTTGGCGAAATCCCACCTTGGCTTTTGAACCTCACCCAATTAACCAAGCTAGACCTTTCAGAAAATCAACTATCTAGCATGTTTCCAAGTTCAATCTCTCAACTCAAGCATTTAGAAACTCTTGACTTTTCTTATAACGACTTGAGTGGTAAAGTCAAGCTAAACTTCTTTCAAAATCTCCAAAACCTCGTTGCATTGCAATTATCCGGAAATGAATTTACAGTAGTCGCGACAAACAGTACCAATGCCACTCTACAAAAATTCATTGATAAAGGATTGGGGTCAGGCAACTTGAAGAAGTTCCCTGATTTCTTGAGGTTCCAGGACAAATTACAATTCCTTGGTTTGTCTGATAACAGTATTCAAGGCCAAATACCAACTTGGTTATGGAGCACAAGTAAAGAAACAATGAGGGAAATCTACCTTGATGGAAACTCTCTAACCGGATTTTATCCAGATGCCATTCCATGGACATCACTACAATTACTAGATTTCAGCTCTAACAAACTACAAGGACCACTCCCACTTCCACCACCGTCTGTCCTTTCTTACAATGTCGCACATAATTTGCAAACCGGAGAAATCCCACCATCATTCTGCCAAAATAAGCTTCTTTTTGCGCTTGACTTGTCTGCTAATTACTTAAGCGGTGCCATTCCTCAACGCTTGGCCAGTTCTACCATTGATTCTCTGTTGCTGCTGAATCTTGGCAACAACAATTTTCAAGGTACCGTTCCCGAGATGTTCATGAGGGTGATCAAGATGATTGACTTGAGTCAAAATCAATTGCATGGGGAGTTACCACGTTCATTGGTGATAAGTGCATAAATGTACCCGTTTACGCTCCCTAAGTTATACTTGTTAAGTCCGTTTAATGTATTATTTGGAGTTTGATACTCGTTTTCCTCGTTTCAGGACTTGCAAAGCCATTAAATGTTATTTGGAGACAAAAGCACACAATCGGTATTAATATACAAGTTTGCAGGTTACTACATGGTGTCAAAATAAAGTCGACCGAATAGATGAAGTGGCGGGCCATATTAATCCGAATTGCGGGTACACGTATCATGGGCAACCAAACACCCAATCTTATTTCCATGTCATATATTGCACGTAGGCCATCAGCTTGGGTTTGGAAGAAAGTTCACATGGGCCAAGATATATATATTTTGCAATTGATTAAATGGGCCAAGAAAAGAATAGGTTAGAAATTAAATTCTCAACCCTTGCAATAGCAATGTCGGTCAATGGCTTTATAAAAGGCAGCAAGGGTTTACAGAAAAGGGAGGCTCTTTTGGGATGCAGAACAGGGCTCACGGCTGTGAGTCTCTGATGGCGGCTGGAAGAAAAACATCCATGATCGGCTAATCGCTTCGACTAGGGTAACGAGGATGCCTCTCCAAATAATATAGTTGTTTAGATTTCTAGGGTTTTATATTCAACTTTTGATTGTATATGACTTGGATGATTCATAGTTTTTATGAAAGATTTTATTTTTCCAATATTCTTATGGTGTTTATAATCGCGATATTAAATACCGTCATACAATGGTTATCAATGCTTCAGGATAGTATCTGAGATAGACTATACGACGTGAGACGGATCGTGCCGCCCGTTAAGTCCGGTGAGACGGTCCGTGCCGTGTTGAGATAGCCTATACGGAGTACGAATCTTGATAATATTTTTGGGGATTATCGATAGGATTTGCTACCCTATGGTGGTTTGGTTAATAGTTGAATGAAACCCTAGATTTCACCACAATTATATTATAAGGGGAGGTTGAATCGGAAACCCTAGTCCCTTTTCTCACTTGTTTTCAGACCGCAATCGCTTTTTATTTAAATTTTAGCTTAATCATTAGTTTAATCAAATCAAATCCAACCATCCACTTTGCTTCCGAATTAAATTAGAAATCAGTTGAAAGTACCGCAACTTAGCTTTTTACTCTCCATGGACGATCTCAAACTTAACCACTGTTCTTCGGAATAATAGTTAATTCCCTGTTTTATAAATTATATTTTTGGTACAAAAAAATGACATACCAATTGGCTAATTGTACAACGCTTGAAATTCTTGTTCTAGGAGATAATCAAATCAACGACACTTTTCCCTTTTGGTTGGAAACTCTCCCTAAGTTACAAATTCTAATTCTCCGATCTAATAGATTCCATGGTGCCATTGAGAACCATTGAGAATCCTAAAACCAGTTTGGAGTTTCCAAAGCTGCGGATCATTGACCTCTCGCACAATTGTTTCTCTGGTACATTGCCATCAAAGTACTTCAAGAACTGGAATGCAATGAAAGTGGTCACAAAAGGGAATTCAACATATATGCATGTGTCCAAACCAAACTATATAAAGTTTGGAAAAAATATTTACAGATGGGATTTTACTTACTCGATGACAATATCTAGCAAAGGGGAAAATCTGTTCTATTCGAGGATTCAAAGTATATTTGTAGTTATTGATCTTTCAAGCAACATATTTAGTGGCAAAATTCCAAAATCCCTTGGAAGTCTCAAAGGGCTTCAAGTGCTAAACATTTCTAGAAACAAGCTCACTGGCGTCATCCCATCATCCTTGGCAAATCTGATGGACCTGGAATCGTTCGACCCATCTCAAAACCTCCTCGCAGGAGAAATCCCTCAGCAGTTAACCCAATTCATTTTCCTTTCGGTCCTGGACGTTTCTCATAACCGTCTCACAGGATCTATACCTCGTGGGAAACAATACGATACATTTGATAATAGATCATATGGGATTGTGTGGTGTCCCTCTAACAATGTTATGCGGAAATTCAGAAATGTCACCCCCACCACCAGTGGCACACAGCTCACAAGGCGATGATTTAGAGTTTTCGAGGGGTATTTACTGGATAGTCATAATCCTGGGATATGGGAGTGGGCTAATAATTGGATTGGTTATCAGGCACACACTCACCACGAGGTATCATGAACGGTTTGTTGCGATGTTTGAAAGGGGAAAGAAAACTCAGAAGGGGTAGAAAAGGAAGGGCCAAAGAAAATAATCGATTAATTAACAGTGTCTATACTGTAACGTTTGTCATTGTGTGTGCTCTTATCTTTCAAGAAGTAATTTTCATGATGTTAGTCAGTTTCAAGTTTTCTTTCCTGTGATTCCTAGAACATCTGATGTTTGTTTATTCGTCACTCAGGATCTATAGCATGGGCCCTTGTGTTGTGATCGATAAGGCCTAAGAACTACAAACTACTTTCTTATTTTGTCTTTGTTTTCCTCATGCTAACCGCTTTTGATGGAGTAATCAAAATCCATGCACTTTCCGATGATCCTAGAAAAATTATCGCTAGCTCTTTAGAATCTGTGGTCTTACGGAATGTAGCTCTGAACTAATAACAAAAAGAATAAAGAATTAAAAAAAAAAGAAAAAGGAAAAAGAAAAACGTGCCCTAGGGGATAGTCTGTTTCTTCAAGTGGGGACTACTGCATGGACTGTTTTGGGTGATTTCAATGTGGTTAGGAGTCCAAATGGAAGATTGGAGGGTTTTGATGGCTGCAGTGCCTTCTGCTGATTTTAATCAGTGTATAGCGGATATTAATATGCAAGAGATGGTTACTAAAGGGTTTTGGTATACTTGGCCTAATAAAAGAGGGGAAGGGGAGGTAATGGTGCCAATAAAAGTTGTTAGGTAGGGTGCTTATAAATGATGCTTGGCTGGACCTTCAATTTCAGGGACCGTGAAGTTTGTTGGGTATGCTCCTGGCATTTTTGGCCACTGTGCTTTAGCTCATTACATTTTGTAGCAAGTTTGTTACCCTTCTTGAAAATGTTTGTTGAAATTCAAATTGTATTTGTTGGAGTTCTTGAAAGGTTCAACCTAAAAACCAATTTATGAGTAGCTCCTAGATTAAATCAATCAAGCTTGCGCGTCTTTCCAAGTAACATTAACTAAGCTTGGGTGGCTACAGTGAGCGATATGAGATAAAGTCTACTCACATGCACCCCAATAGCACGTGGAGTATAGATGGATGCGGTGTGGAAATTTAACTTTGATGGAGACTCAACCATGTGAGACGAGGCCACCGAAAGACCCAACTCTTATACCATGTTGAATCAATTGGCCATACGTGGATGTGCCTCTAAATTATATTAACCAAGCTTGGATGTTTTAGATGAGCAATGTGTGATGAAATCTAACAATTTTGACTATCAATTCCAATTCCTGGCCATTCGATATACATCAGTGGGGGGTTAGCGGAGAAGTTAGTGAGTTAGTGCAGAGGGAGTCTAGAAGCTATCCATAGCCCTAGATCCCAAACTCTTCTGTCGAGGCTCGAACCCTGATCTCCCTTGTGGGAGAACCAAGGGATAACCACTAGGCTACAACCCCTTTTAACAATGGACACTACCTTTAACAATGGCAATGACCAATAACCCTTGACAAGAAAAAGTATGTGAGACTGGAGCTTATGCTTTGTATTCTCAAAATGAGTGGAACTCAGATGGTGTAATGGGAAGTGCAATTCATCCCAAGTGCACGGGCTCGACTTGCAGGAAAACCTCAACAACTTTGAATCTTCTGACCCACTAAATTGTGCAAAACTACCGGATTCTTCATTCATCCAATTCTTAATCCAAACCAACACTAATATCTCGCTACCCAGATGGATCACTAACAGAATCAATTTTGCCAAAAATAGAAGTGATACAAACACCTCCAGCTACATCCCAGTTTATCGAACTTAGTCCACTACCGAAAGAACATACCTAGTCGTTCAAAAAAAAAAAAAAAAGAACATACCTAGATACTTACCTTAAGAACATCGGACCACCCCATTAAGAACATTTGATCACTAAAGGATCTCCTATATACATTGCATTTCCTACTTTAACCAACAGTACGTCTTGGAAGCAGGTCGATCAAGCTATGAGGGCAATTTAATGTCATAATAACCCTACCTGAATCACATGAAATGGATTAACTTATCTTACCCTACCTGAATCACATGAAATGGATTAACTTATATCTTTTACTGTTTTCGAAACAAAACCCATGATTTGAATATAGTGAAATAGAGAGAGCACTAACCAAATTTTTTTTACCCAAACTCCGAAATATGGTAGCAAATCATGGAATCATTCATGAGAGAGGGAATTACATTTTTTCCCAAAAAATTTCAACGTTATTCCAAAAATCATGAACCTGTTTATTTTTATCATAAAAAATCGTGAACATATTAGCCATATTATTAGATCTATTATGAACGATCTATATGACAAATTAAGAAAAATACAACATGTGAAATGTGTGATGGGTTTATAGTAGAAATTTGGTTGGCTTGATCCTCAAAGGAAAGAGGATTCTCCAAAGTGCTCTATTAAAATAACAAACGAAGTGAAAAAAATTTACCCAAAATCCAAAATGTGCATCAATCAAAATTCTAACCCATGTACGCAAATGTTAACTTCTTTCAACATGTTGACTTTTGTATGAAGTTGTACGGAATCACATACGAAAATATAGCCCGAACAACCTGAAAAATAAAATACCAAAACAATAGACTCATCAAATAGAAAAAGGATTTTTAAAATTGAAAACACTAACCAATTGGGCCTTCATCAATGTGACAGAGAATAAAAGCGCGATACTGGATAAAAAAATGAAAATGATCGAAAAATCAAATATTATAACACCAAAAAACAGCAAAAGCTTAAAAAGACCATAAATGACTTGAGGGATGCATATACATGTGGATGGAGCCATTCACAGACTTTCAATGTTCCGTAGATTATAATTGAATGAGAAAATTGATTATAATTTAAGATTTTCCTTTTTTAAAGTGCTTAAAAACACTAAATTGATTTTTCCTTCTATAATTGTGTTCCGTAGATTTAAAGAAAGAAATTAGTTGATTATGGAAAGGGTAAGTCAGAATATTTATGGATACATCAAGATAAGATTCATGTTTTGAAATTCAAAAAAGATTTATGGAATCTAATTATATTTGGTTTGATAATGCTACATTGATTACTTAACAATTTTTCTCACAATCCAATCAAACATTGCCACTTGTTGCGCTCACGGCACTCCTCGCAAAAACCCATCCTGCAATACTATATAAGACTAGTAGGAAACCCGTGCTATGCACAGGTGATGAAACATTCATATAATTCATAGACTAAATTGATAGAACAGATAGAATAAAACTACGAAAAATCGGGCTAGATTAATATTTGTCTCCACCAAAATTAAAAAGAATCAAAGTGTCTACCATAAGAATTTTACTCAAATCCATGAAATACATGCTATTGAATGTTTAAACTAAAACGCTTTTTGTAGAAATATTTAAATTAAAGTAGAAAACTCTATTAGGAATGGCAATCATAACCGCCCCACCCCGAACCCGCCTTGCCCCGCCCCCTAACGGGAAGGGTTTTTTCTAAGTTTTTGGGTAAAGGGTAGGGTTAGGGGTCTAATTTTTTGGGTAAAGGGTAGGGTTAGGGGAAAAAAAATGAAGACCCGACCACGTTAGGATAGGGTTAGGCCCACAATATATATAAAGAAAATCTTTCATTTTAGATTTAGGGAAACTTCAAGATCATATTTCTTCCTCTCTCTCTTTTTTTTTTTTGGCAATAGCTTGTGATGATTGTAGTAGGCATGGCCCAAGATCAAATATGTAAGACAATTGAGAGAGAGAGAGAAAAAAAAAAGCGGGGTGGGTAGGGTAGGATAGGGTAAACCCATTCTCCGACAGTGTAGGGTAAGGGGGTAGATTTTCATTACCCGGTTGGGGTAGGGGTAGGGCGGGGCGGGGGGAGGTTGCCACATTTAGGGTAGGGGTAGGGGTAGATAAAAACCGACCCCTACCCGCCCCATGGCCATCCCTAAACTCTATCACTTAGACATTTTTATGATATCCTATTTAGTGCAATCCAAGTAGATATGGAATACTTCTTATTTTTAATTTAAAACTTCGAATGTAGTTATTTTGAAGACCACAATAGCCTCGACATAATTTTTTTGGTCCTTTTAGTCGAGATTGCTCATTGTAGAATGTCTGAATAGCTTGGAATGGGATCAAGTGATGTAGATAAGCTTGTCTTTAATATTTAAGCAATAATTATCAGTTTGGGTATGTGTTCTCAATTCACACAAATGCACACACGAACATCATTTTATTGCTGCTTATTTATTGTTTGGGGTATGGGTTCTTCACAAAGAAATGAAGAATGAATTAATAAGATTCATAATGTAACAAAAAAGATGAGCACTTTGTTTGGTTGAGAATTTTGAGAAGAATATTTTGAGAAATATTTTTGAGATAGTGTTTGGATGGGTTTTTGGAAAAAGTAATAATTAGAGAGATGTATAATAATTGGAGAGAGATAGAGAGAGAAATGAGAATAATGATTGGAGAGAGGTGTATGAGTAGAGAGAGAAATGTGATTAATGATTAGAGAGATGAGAGATGGGGAAAGAATCTTTTTGGAAATTTTTTTAGAAATGTCAAGTGAACAAAGTGGAGGTATGTAAAAAAACGAATCAATAATATTAATAATGTAACAAAAAAATGAATTAGAAGTGTGATATTTTAGCATAAATCCGTGCTATGCACGGGACGAATCCAAGTACACATCGTTAAATGTTTAATGATTGTACATATGATTTGATATCCAAATTCACATGGTTAAATTACCAGTATTATGCACATAAAAAAATAATAACTAAAATTGGTGTGCTATGCATGGACAAATTAATCCCAGACAATTTCAATATGTACATAAGCAACGTCTTACATTTTAACATGTACTCTTAAGGGTACCATGATCCTCCTTATAGTACAAAATCTACTGTGTACACATATCAGAGCGTTGATCAAATTTTTCTCGTCAAATTTAGCCTCAACCAACGTAATGATTGTCTCGATAGTCTCATCATTGTCTTATTGTTGATGTAATTTGAATCTAACCTACAAATAGAATAAATGATGAGTGTTTGAAATTTCAAAGTCAAAATAGCAAGATTCAGTGTATAAAATTTGTGATTTCATTTTTTTTTGGTCAATTAAATATTTTTATCTTAAAAAAAAGAACGATACTTTCATCCAAATTCCGTGAACTATCACCAACCATACCCGTAGTAATTTTCGATTTAAATCATGCTGCCTTGGATAAATCTATGTTTTTTTAAAAAAATTGCAGAAATTGAATATATGTATAGATTATACGAACAAAGATTTTTAGTCTGCTAACGTTGAAATATATATTAGTCGAATAAAAATACGAAGTTTCTTTTGTTTATATTTTTTCATACCTGATTTCATGGTTAATATATTTGTTCCATTATATATATACCTGCACTTGTATTTGGGAATACATTTCTTTTCGTAGTTTCAATATTATCGCATGGCTTATTTTTCTTTTCAAACACCATTTTTTTCCTTTTTATTTTTGATAAAGGGAAAAGGCAAAGCAAATTGATCTTCTCCACACAACTTTGGATTCAAAACAAATTTTGGCACATTGCAGAATCGTGACTATATTATATAGGATTTTTTCACGAAATCTAATCTATTATAGATTGTATGAAGACGGAGAAATTTACCTACACAAAAATATAATCTACGGAGTATTATATTTTGCATGATGAAGAAGAAATTACCTATGGATTTCTCATGCAATATGCGTGGTTGAATACTGTGAGCTTCTTTTCAACAAACTTGTTCATTTCGACCTAGTAAGCCATCGGGTACTACAAAATTGCATGAAAAAAAAAGAAGCAAAGAATAAATGAATGTAGTGAAAATCATGAAGATTGCATTTACCTATGGAATTGGACGTTTTTTATAGGCCATTTTTGTATCTCTTAATCCGCATGCCCATAAATGGCGAGATTTTGTTGTTGTTTTCTTGGGTGGTTTTGAATCGATCGGTTATCTTCAAGTATCGCTCTTTTCTTATGGGACCGATACACATAAGGATTTTTGTTCTCACGATCCATCCTGTATTACATAACAAACCACAATCATGAAAAACAGAGAAACGTGGATCAGTGTACATTTTTTGGACTCTACTTCTTATTGGCGATGAGTGTAGTTTTTCTATTTTTTAATGGTAACTTCACCTTGAAAATACATATCAATGCATATATACATACATACCTGCAACCAACAAACGTGGTGATGGAGCGTGTTTGCTGATCCGATAGAGAGGAGTAGAGAGAGATATGGGAGCACGGCACTGCAAATGTTTGAGAGGAATATTTAAATTGGTAGGATTTTCGGTTTTAAATAAGTAAGGTATATTATCACAAAACTCCTACCTAATCAGGGAGAATAGTAGCCATGCACTACAATTCATGAAATGTGAGACTTTTGGATAGCACGGTGATCACTTTACCTTTCCAATTTGAAAGGATTACCTTAATTCTCCAATATTCAAACTCAAATATCTTCCAATATTCAAAATTTATGAGTCTATGCATGGGAGAGAAGTACAAATGTTTGAATATTATCTAATTACCTTTTAGGATAAGCTATATAGTTTGAATCATAATGGAAAATAATCGGATGAAGAGATTTTTCTTGGAATATTTCCATTTAGGGCTTTGGTTGTGTTAACATATATAGGATTTGGTATGGAGTTTCAAAAAATCAAAAATTGAAATAAAATAAAAGGCAGTAAAAACTACATTTAAGTGTAATACTTTGAAATTCAAAAAAGATTTGTGACACTTGATCATGATACATTGCTTATTTTATTTTTCATCACAAACCAATAACTTTGTGCCACTTGTCGCAATCGTAGCCCTCCTCGTGAAAACCCAATCTGCAATAATATAATAGATTGTACTTAAATAATAAATATAATTGTCAATCTTTTCGGAAAATAATCGTTACTTTCCTTAAAAAAATTTGGAAATATGTATTATAATATTGCATATCTATTATAATTGTTACTTTCCTTCATTGCTCTTCATTACTTTCGTTACCTTCAAATTGGAAAAATTTCGGTTATTGTAATTGGAAAAGAATCATTACGGTAGCACATATTAACTTGGAAAAGAATAACTACTTTCCTTTATTGAAATTGATCACCACAAAACCTTAACAAAGCTTAACTCGGTAAAGAATTAAATACTACCATTTAGGACTTTGCTAATTGCTAAAAAAGTGCAAAGAATTGGGGGACACGTGGCAAGCTCAGGAAGCTCTATTCATCAAAAGTCATCCTGCAATACTAATATAGATAAGATTCATCTTTTGTAATTCAAAAAAGATTTATGGAATCTAATTATATTTGCCATTTGGTTTGATAATGCTACATTGATTACTTAACAATTTTTCTCACAATCCAATCAAACATTGCCACTTGTCGCGCTCACGGCACTCCTCGTAAAAACCCATCCTGGAATACTATATAAGATAAGATTCATCTTTTGAAATTCAAAAAAGATTTATGCAATCTAATTATATTTGGTTTGATAATGCTACATTGATTACTTAACAACTAGCAGGAAACCCGTGCTATGCACGGTACGAATTTAGGTACACACAATTAGTTTAAAACTCGTGTTATGCACGAAAACTTTAGAAAATCAAGAGAAAACTAAAATCGGTTATAGATATTTTCTTTACTAAGTGATGGAGAGCTGTGATTAACCTGTCACTTTGTAATCATTGATAAATTTGTAAAAAATTCCTAAAGTTATTAACCTTTGCTAAGTAATGTAGTCAAGGTAAAGAAAAAATCACTTCTTAAAGAAATCAAAATTGATAAAATAAATACTTACAAATCCATATGGATCCGTATGAGTCTGAAATCTTTTGTTATAGCATGATATTTCCTTTTTCTTTTAATTCGGTATCAATCATACCTTAGTTTTTTATAGGTAGAGAATGACATTTCTTAAATAATACAAAAGGTTTTTTTTTTAAATTTGGCATGTGATAGTGTATCAACTAAAATTTTACTTCCATAACAAATAAAATTAGTTCAAGATCGTTCAATTTTGATAGATATCATTAGAAATTAGGGGAAAAAAATGAAACTAAAATTTTGGATGGAAAAAAAATGAAACTAAAATCCATGCTATGCATGGGGAGATTAATTTGATGATTCAATTAAATAACTTAGTGTACTGAACGTATCCTAATTAAATTACATAAACATATGTAACTTACAGAAATAAAGTAATTGACAGTAATTCATAATCCTAAAAAATTCAATCCAAAAACTTTAAATTAATATCATAAGAACATCTTCCAATAGTAGCACCTTTGAGTACTTAAATCCTCAACTATGACCAATCTCTTTCTATTGTTATTTTTGAAATTTGTAAAAGGAGATCGATATTACGAATTGAGAGACAATATTGCTTAGTCCACCTAAGAAACCCTACACTCCTCATTAACTTCATTTGTATCTCAAAACATTTCAATACTCTCTAATGGTCAACATACATTCTTATGTATGAGTATGTTCTAAGCTTTAAGAAAACCAATTTCACCTGCTCTGTAGCTAAATGCAAAAAACTCCATTAAAAGAATACAACTGATGCATGCCATAATTCTTTCTTTTTATCTTTTCGTGTTTCTTTAATAATACATATGTAAGTACTGAAAATTTAAGTGATCCGAAAATGAAATAAAAAAAAACCCGAAAGTAATTCAAAAATATATCCACAAAATAAAACAATGGATTGACCAATGTACCCTAATATAGCCCAGAAGCCATTGGTTTTAGCTGGATTCATAACTTCATCGGAACTTTTACCCTTTCCCCCATAACTTTTTTCGCATTTAAAAAAAAAACAAATAAATTAGAATACCGTTAACCCCGCTCCTAAAAATGGGCTTGATTAACATGATCAAAAGGAAATTTAAGGCTTCAAACGTTCACAACTATTAACAAAGTCAGCATTTTTTTTATACCTCTATATAATTGGATTAATAGTGGAAACAAAATTTGCATAGAATGATATTATACCAGAAAAAAATTATATATCCAAACATATGGAAATCAACACCTTAAAAAAGCAATCAATAAGTTGTTTCTTGTGCTACGGGTCTGGGGTCCCTTTTCTCTCTGCTTTTTTCCCAAAACGACATCATTTTGGACATTTTCTTGGTACACCTCCAAAGCTTCCAAGGGCCCTATTTGAAGAGTTAATTTTCCAAAGTGCCTAAACCCATAGTGCCGAAGTCCAAGTGCCTAAACCAACTATACCCTACCCTAAAGAGCCTAAATCCCCTAAAATTGAACCAAAAAATTGACTCTCCAAACGGGGCCCTTGGAAGCTTTGGAGTTGTACCAAGAAAATGCCCAAAACGACGTCGTTTGGGCGAAAAGCAGAGTCTCCAATTCCACTATTTTTTATTTTATTTTTTTGTCATTTGTCATGACAAGACGGAAAAAAATATCGAAGTATCAAAGGTAACCTATTCGAGATTGCCATCACATTTTTTTTACAGCTTTAGTTTTAGCATCCTTGTAGTGAAGTTTCTTCAATTCTTCCATAAAAATTGTGTGGGCTAAAAAACTCTAGTGCCAAGCACATCTAGCTTTGGCAGAAGAAAAGAAAAGAAAAAAGACAGACAGATATTATTAATATGATGGTCGACTAATTACAAAATAACGACTTGAGAGAGGAACAAAAAGATACTTATAGAATCGTTGTTGCTAGTGATAATGGTAGATACACTTTTCTTGACTTTATAGTGTTGCCACCGAATTCCTCCAAGGGACAGGAGAAGCGGGGGTGGTCAACACCTGGTGGTGTAGAAGATGCGAGGGCGTGCCAGGAGATGTGAATCTCCGAGAGAGTGTGTAAATGCGCCTGAAACCTTACTGACTTCTTTCAAGCAATTGCACAACTTGAAATAAAAGAGGAACTAAAGTTTACAACGGTTCGTGGGCCTTTGAGCAAGGACTTCCACAATCAAAGAAGAAAGACTAACTATTACATAGAAGAAGGGGAAGAAGAAGAAGAAGAGGAGAGGGGATAGAGGTAGAAGATAGACATAGATAGAAGAGAGAGAGGGATCGATCGACTAACTGAGAGTTAGGAGATAAACTAAATTTAATTGCTGCTATGAGCTTTGTTGGTGCTTGGACCTTTGCAAAGTTGCACAAAGCTTTGTATTTATGGCATTTGGATCCGAATGTAACTTCCAAATATAACTGCCCACGATCTCTTGCCATAATCCCCATGTCTTGCGTCTTCTTCGGGATCTTCTTGAAAATGCACGAGGAGATGACATGTGTCCTTTGATTGGCCAAAAATAACTACCCATGTTCTTTATGCAATTAACACATGTTAATTCCGGCCCTTATCACCTCGTTTTAGATAGAAACTACTTCCCTATAATTTAGGTAACAACTTATCTCCTAAATTATAGATAATTCGGCTATTAACATAAATCCGAATTACATAAAAATCATTTCTAACCAACTTATTTGCCACGTGTAAAATTTTAAAAATTATGGTACAAACATATAGGTGTAGTCTATATTGTGGTTGATAGAATGGTATTCTCTGCAAACCCATTCTTCCATTCCATTTTTCATGCACCTGTTCAAAATTACCTGCATAATAACCAAATGTCATTAGGATTTCTAGAACGACATAAATGAGATAAATCTCAACTTTACTTCCATAGTAAAAATGTATCTAACTTTTCCATTTTTTTATCCATGTTTTTGCATTTTGCACGAAAGCATAATTCATTTCTTTCGGGGAGATCTTACACAGTACAAAAAAATATTAGTGATTACCTTTGCTGGACATGGGGAAAGAAGGTAGGGTATTTATAGATGGGAGGAAATCAAGGGATAATATTTCAGAGTTTGAATGTTACCTAATTACCTTTTATGATCAGCTATAGAGTTTGAATCATCATGGAATATAATCGGATGGAGAATTTTTTTTTTAAATATTTCCATATAGGGCTTTGACTGTGTTAACATATATAGGATTCGGTATACAGTAATATAGAGTTTCAAACTTAAAATTTTTGAAATAAAATAAAAAGGCGGTAAAAACTACATCTAAATATCATACTTTGAAATTAAAAAAAAAAAATTATGACACGATCATGATACATTGCTTACTTTAATTTCTTCATCACAAACCAATCACTTTGTGCCACTTGTCGCAACCGTAGCCCTCCTCGCGAAAAGTCATTCTGCAATACTAATATAGATTTTTCTCACAATCCAATCAAACATTGCCACTTGTCACGCTCACGGCACTCCTTGCAAAAACCCATCCTGCAATACTATATAAGATGCTATGCCCGATATAGGGAGGGGCACCCCTTGGGTTTGGATACGACAAAGCACAAAGCCAATTTTGTTCGGGGGTAAAATTGGGCCAAATTGGACCAAAATTGGTCTAACATGAAATCAGAAAACCCTTTCATTACTGGCCCTTTGGGTTTGGATATAAAGGTCCGGTTCTCCTCAATCAGAGTCAATCGGAGGTCTTCCCCCCTCAAAATGGGACTCTTCTATCCTCTTATTCTATATTAATTTTCTGCCACTTGAAAGTTCATATCAAGTCCAAATCACTCTTTTTATTTTCGTAATTTGGAATATCCAAAGCCAACTTAAACCCACCTCAATTAAATCTTGAGAGTCCAATTTAATCGGGGAAAAATACCGTATTAAATGGTTCAAACCACCATTTTAGAGCTTCTAACTTGTGGAACACGATCATTTTTGGCTCTTCCGTAGAAGTCTTTTGCCGTGTGTTGACGGTTCTGTTGTATAGTGACGAGAGCTTTTTTGGGGGTGATTAACTCCAGTTTTGGTCCCCATTGGGTAAAGAATGGCTTTTTCACTGAGTCCACATTTTGTGGGAGAAATGAACATCAAACATGTCCTAGCTACTGCCTCGGTCTATGGTCTCCAAATTCCCAATCCACAGGGAGTCCATGGAACTGCAGGGGCGACGCCAAAGGTAAAATGGGGGGTCAACTGACCCCACGGCAGAAAAAAAAATACTACAACTATATTGATTTTTTTTTAGGAAATTCATAAATGAACCCTATATTGATTTTTTTTTTAGGGCTGACAACACTGGGTAATTTCCCAACTTTCATCCCCCCTCTTTGTGTGTCTTGTTTGAATTCGAGTCACTCGTTTTGTTCTTTAGATATGGAGAGGTTGATCTATTTTGCTAAAAACGTACTCCCTCCATCCCAAATTGTTGCTCCTAGTTACTATTTGGGAATTGGGACCTCTCAAAAAATTGTTCATATTGTCTGACATATAATGATTTATATATCTAATATGGATGTTGTTTAATAGATCTCAATTAATTTTATCAAACTCATAGAAAAATTATATTATAAAATATAGATAATTGTTTGAATGATTCAAAAAGTGAAGCAGAAGCAACAACTTGGGACGGAGGAATTATTTGACAGTATTTCAGAACTTGAGACCGCATCAAATTCAATTATAGAAGCTTGTGTAAAATTTTTTTTTTTTTTTGTGGAGAAAACTGCTTTATGCCTTTTGATGATATCTTTTGCTTATTAGGTTGAGCTTTAAATGTGAGTTTTGTTAAAACAAAATTTTTATTTGCCATTGTGATATTTTCTTTGATTTATGGTTGGTAAAGGTATTTGATGTTTGTAAATGGCCTTACGCTTCCGAACTCCTGGAGTCGCCACTGCATGGAAGGCTGGCATTAAGTCAAGTAACATGACAAGATTTTCAAAATATGCCGAACAGCTATGAAACATCAACACTTCCGAACTCCTGCAGTATCGGCGTGTTGGACATGGGGACATGAGGACACGGTGGGATACGTATGGGACACGCCACGTGGCGTGTCCCCCAATTTTTTTGAATTTTTTGACGGGGAAATGGCGGGGACACTTGGGGGACACGGCAGGGGGAAAATTGTAATTTTTTTAAAAAAATTTGGGGTCAATCTGTAATTTTTAAATTTTCAGAGGTCAAATTGTAATTTTTTTTAAATTTTTTGGGTCAAACTGTAATTATCAATCTTTAAGTTTTTAAGTTCTTTTTAATTTTTTTATATATATATATATATATATAGAGAGAGAGAGAGAGAGAGAGAACACTTCTAAAACGGGATTCCCGTTTCCAGACCTCCATGATCCAAATATTTTTTTGAAAATCCGATTCGTCCAATGTGTTCAGAAGGTGTTTTCAAGGGTCCACATGGAAAATCTTCAAAAAAAAATACCGGGAAGGGCTTGATCCAAGCAGTTTTCGCAAAAAATATATATATACAGTTTTTGCGAAAATTGCTTGGATCAAGCCCTTCCCGGTATTTTTTTTGAAGATTTCCCGCGTGGACCCTTGAAAACACCTTCTGAACACATTGGACGGCTCGGATTTTCCAAAAATAATTTGCAACACAAAAAAAACCATTTTTTCTTACTAACGGGAGGTGTGGACTAGAAGTTTTACCTATATATATATATATATATATATATATATATATATATATATATATTATCCAATCCGGGATCCCGGATTGGAGGTTTTTTGGTGTTTTGATGCTTTTAAAAATTATTTTTGGGAAATCCGAGCCGTCCAATGTGTTCAAGAGGTGTTTTCAAGGGTCCACGCGGGAAATCTTCAAAAAAAAAAAAACCGGGAAGGGCTTGATCCGAGCAGTTTTTCGCAAAATCTCGGATTTTCAAAAAAATATCGGGAAGGTGGAGTCCCGGATCCGGGATTCCCGGATTAGATCCGGACTTCCGGACCTCTGTGATCCGAGCATTTTTTTGACGATCTGATCCGTCCAATGTGTTCAGAAGGTGTTTTCAAGGGTCTACGCGGAGAATCTTCAAAAAAAAATACCGGGAAGGGCTTGATCCAAGCAGTTTTCGCAAAAACTTTATATTTACAGTTTTTGCAAAAACTGCTTGGATCAAGCCTTTCCCGGTATTTTTTTTGAAGATTTCCCGTGTGAACCCTTGAAAACACCTTCTGAACACATTGGACGGCTCGGATTTTCCAAAAATAATTTGCAACACAAAAAAATCACTTTTTTCTTATTCTCGGGAGGGTTTGTGCTAGAAAATTTCCGTATATATATATATATATATATATATATATACAATAAACTTCCGGTCCAAACTCCCTGACCCTCTTAAGTTACGGGCCTCCACCTTCCCAATGTTTTGTTGAAAATCTGAACCGTTAGATGTGTTTAAAAGGTGTTTTCAAGGTTAGTATTTTTGTGAAAAACAGCTCCGATCAAGCCCTTCCGGGTATTTTTTTTTGCCAAATCTTCGCGTTGGACCTTAAAAACACCTTTTAAGCACATCTAACGGTTCGGATTTTCAAAAAACATTGGGAAGGTGGAGGTCCGTAACTTAAGAGGGTCGGGGAGTTTGGATAGGAAGTTTATTGTATATATATATATAGGGTCCGTCTCTTATCAGGACTTTTAATTTCCGCACTCGTGATCCAAAATTTTTTTTTTGATCCGATCCGTCACCAATGTCTTAAAAAAAAGGTGTTTTCAAGGGCAAAAATATATATTTACATTTTTGCAAAAATCTTAAAAAAAAATCCGGGTAGGGCTTGAAAACACCTTCAACACATTGGACGGATTTTCGCAAAAAAATATATATTTACATTTTTTGCAAAAACGCTTGATCAAGCCCTTTGCAAAAAATAACATTTTCCGCAAAAACCTTGGAAAACCCATTTTTTCAACACATTGGACGGATCGGATTTTCCAAAAAAATTGCAACACAAAAAAACCCCATTTTTTCCTTAAATCCGGAGTGTGGATAAGAAATTTTACCTATATATATACACGAATTATCTGTCAAGGATCCCGGATTTCCGGATTTAAGCGTTTTGATGCTTTTACCGATTGTTTTTGGGAAATCCGAGCCGTCAATGTGTTCAAAGGTGTTTTCCAAGTCCCACGCTGGAAATCTTCAAAAAAATACCGGGAAGGGCTTGATCAGCGGTTTTTCGCAAAAAATGTACATTTACAGTTTTGCGAAAAACCGCTTGGATCAAGCCCTTCCCGGTATTTTTTTTTGAAGATTTCTCGCGTGGACCTTGGAAAACACCTTTTGAACACATTGGACGGTTCGGATCGTCAAAAAAATATCGGGAAGGTGGAGTCCCGGATTCGGGACTCCCGGACTTGATCGGGCCTCTATATATATATATATATATATATATATTGCCGTGTCCCTTGCTGTATCCGTGTCTCTTTTTTCAAAATTGCCTTATCCGTGTCCGTGCTACATAGCCGGACTGATAGGCATGGCGAGGGGACTTCGAATAGACAATATTTAGGTTGTAGGAGTACTTGTTTTAGGCTACATGTGTTGCACATAGTCGCGTGCTCATTGGTTTTGATGTTCGGGCTATTACTAGGGAAGATTAACTAATGTAATCGAAATGGTTTACTGCCAACAGACGGATGGCAAGACACCCCATCAAACCAAATAACAAAATTGGGAATTTGAAACTATTTCCTTATGCCATATTGGTTGCTCAAGATGTACCCATTTGAGAATTTTTTGTTTTGATCAGAACCCATTTGAGAATTTGAATGACTAAAGATTGAACTTCAACATTAAACTCTATCTAGTACAAAAAATGTTCTGGGAAAATCTTCAAATGAGGAGAGGCCTATTCAAGCAATTTTTGAAAGGCCAACTGAAAAGTCCCCAATATTGTAAATAATAGGGCTTATCTATCCTATTTTTGTCATACTCACGTGCATTACTTGCTTAAATTGATTGATGTTGCGCGCGAGTTGTTTTTTTGACCATTACAAGTGTAGAGGCTTGGTTCTCCTTAATTAGAGCCAATTGGAGCTCTTCCCCCTAGAAGTAGGACTCTTCTCACCTCTTATGATCTATTTTAATTCTCTGTTAGGAGAAAGTTCATATCAGGTCCAAATCACCTTTTGTTTTGTATTCAAAATAACCGAGCCTGTTTAAACCCACCTCAAAAAGATCTTTGTGGGTCCATTTAAAATCAGGAAAAATCCCGTATAAATAGTCCAAACTACTATTTTAGAGCTTCTAACTTGTAGAACATAATCATGTTTGGCTCTTCTGCAGAAGTCTTTGCCTTGTGTTGACCGTTCTGTTAGAAGCTCGATTGACAAGAACGTTTTTGGGGGTGATTAACTCCAGTTTTCCTAACTGGTCCCCCTTAGATATAATGAATCTCTAAATCAAGGCCGGCTCTGAGTTTCTTGAGGCTTAAAGCGAATTTTTTAAAGGAAAAAAAAAATGGGCCTTCAATCTTTTTTGCATAGTGAATAATACTTGAGAAAGAAAAAACATTCATAAGGAAGGCAATGCAATAATTTGAGACCATAAGTACCCATAATCAAGAGCCATTACAATACATTGAAAATTATCATTTAAAGATTACTCTTCTCGCGTTTTTAGCTGCAAAAGTACTAATTAAACTTGCATAATTAAGTTTCTCCACCAT